>CABEEJ010000784.1:186067-217431 GCA_901482245.1 Timema douglasi
TTTTTTTTTTTTTTTTTTTTGCTTGCCAATGATTTGGTTTTCTTTCTTCATGCAATTATCAATTTTGTTTCCCAAAATTCGCTTCTCTCATTCTGATTTATATAGTTAGACCTACTTGGAGTTGAATCGAATTATTAGTCAAACTTGTAAGCGAGTTAAACTGTGTGCAAGGATATTTATTTCTATGGGGAAAACTTTTGTATTGGTGCTCGCTAAAATCTAACAAAGTTTTTGGTAAAGCCATCGGTTCCATGTTGATTGTGGCATGGAAAATAACCCTGGACGTGATATGAAAATATCCTTCTCGGCAAAATTGTTAGGCCCTTTCACTCTCGCTCACACTCATATAAATTCTTGTTTGCTGATAGAATCAGTCGATTAAGAAAGTGCACGTTGAATACCTCAAATAAATAAATAAATAAAAAAGGACTAAGAACATTTTCCCCAAAATGGTTTCCAACTTTATTTTTAGGCAAATACGGGTGAATTTATTCTAAAATCTTTTTACTTCATCAATACCCCAATAGTTAAAATATGCTGATAGTCTGAGTGGGTAGTAAGATATGGTTCACACACACAAAGGCAGGGATTGAGGACTTCAGACACCTACAACCGTATTGTGAGATACACATATTTAACAGATAAATAGACTGACATAAACGCTTCTTTATAAATTATTAGGCCTTTATTTATTATTTAGGGCGTATAGGTGTTAATATAGAAATGTATGATCAATATAAATCTTGTTTTTAATATATATCAGGGTAGGTAAAGATAAAATTGGGCTAAATAAATTAAGATATATTTTAGAAGTGGATATGTTAAAATAATATCGGGTACATAAGTTTTGAAAGGCTTGCTTATGCAAGTGTGTGTTGGATTCAGTTGACATTTAGATTTCCAAAATGTTATTCCACCTTCCTATTATATTTCATAATATTTAAAATTGAATTTTGTTCTTACATCTTAGAGTTTACTAATAGCATGCTAATTTTGTTATGCATGGAAACATCACAAATAAACTAAACGTTTTTATTTGGGAAATTGGGCACACCTGACCAAGGAATTTATTCTGTTATGTAAAATATGTTTATGATAAGTGTTCTAAAATAGTTTATGTTGGTTAGCTTTTTAGTTTAAAGCTCTTAAAATTATATTTTCACGCAATGTTGGCCTACACTGTGAACATTAAAAAAAAGTGTATTCCAACACCACTATTATAACTTACGATTGTATTACTTTTCACGGAAGATTGCAAATTATAAGTGTGTTTGAATAATTTGTGTCAAATCCTCATAAACTTGAAATTTAGTACTAGTTTTTTTAGATAGTGGACACCTTCGGGTGTGGTAATATGGGTTTCAAAATGAAATAGTTTTATAAAACTGACCTATTAAAAGAGGACTTTATATGTTTTACAAATTTCTTCTAAATAAATTTAGGCTAAATGAATTATACATCAAAGTTTTGGCCTACTTCAAACTCACCTTTTTAAAATGTTGTTTCAAACAAAACATTGCTTAGTTTTAATCATGTTTGATCGGTTCAAAATTAGTTAGTAGCTATTTATCGATGTCGATGATGTATTTTGTTTTTTAAGCGCTAACATTGGTTTTTTTCCCCCTCAAAAATGCTGAAAAAAGTGTAATCTAATGATGTTTTTCTCTTATTCCTTTCCGAGTATGGTAAATGTGTGGACAAAAAAAAGGTTGAAGAATAGCTAAGGAATTTCCGAAATATTTTGAAACTCTATCCGATGATGGGTACGTTGGGTGTCTTGTCAGGAGATCCTGCGTGCGCTTAGACCACGTTTGAAACTGTTCCACGCCTATTGGAGTTGGGTTACAAGTTGGGAACACTTTAGTGGGTCTACCTCAACCCTTTTCTTGCTTCACTGGTCCGGGATGAATCGCGACTACCCACACTGGTGTTCACGTGGACAAAGGCGTTAAACTCTTCTTGTTTGATTTGTCACTGGTCCGAGGTTAGTGTTTGAATCTTGCCAGGTTCTACTGAGGTTTTTATACAAATGTCAAATGATTTTCTACTCTTCCGCCTTCAAAGAGTTAATTTAAGGAGGTAGTTAACAGGAAGTGCGTTCCCATTAGCGTGGATATGGGCTGAGACAATCACAGTGATAGATCACGTGTGGAGAACCACCCTAAACGCACCCAGCGGAGATTATAAACCACGACCTCCCCATCGTCACCATACTAGTTTTTGCGAGATTGATGTCTTAGGCCACGTGATTACCGGTGCGGGGGGAATGATTATTACATTTTTGACTGCTGGTGATTACATTGGATGACAATACGTTTAATTGCTGTTCACAAATTCGATTTAATTTTAAACATAATGTCTCAAAATCACTTTATTTTGTATTAATGATAAAAATAAAATACCAAGAACAAATTTATTTTACGACCCAACTTAAGCCTTGTTCCATTTAATCTTGCACATCATTATTATAACTATCATCATCATCACATCATCTTCTAACAAAGATGGCGTGGAAGAGAAAAAGGAAGTTAGTTTAAAAAACGAGCATGTGCACAGTTCAGTCTTATACAGATTGATGTTTGATGTTAATCAAATTACCTAAATATTTTTTTGTCCCACGGGTCCTGTTGATAGACGTTTGTGACTATGTTAAATATTTCTGGTCTGCTGGGACTTAGTTGAGCTGCCGTTATAAGATACAATCCAACTTTTATAGGAGGGGTCTTTTAGATAATTCATACATATATTTTTGCGTTCATAAGTGATAACATGTTGCTATGTATTAGTATTAATTTATAAATATTGGTAATATCTATCAAAATTTACTGCTGCAGGTTACAGGACTTAATGCATGGATACGTGAACGTATGTTTTAGTAGCTTTTCTAGCTTTCTTATAAGGTCCTTCCTATGAAAATTTGACTTTGAAAGCTATATTAACCTATGACAGTGCATATTTTAACACTAAACAACCTAAACAATAGTTGAATAACCATTCAAAAAGCTTCTAGGTCTAATGTATGCATTTATACTCCAATAATTGTGTCACTTTGGAAAGATTGTGACAATTTTGACAGCTGTGAGATCAATGCGAGGAAATGCTTCTAGATGTATCCTATCATTGAGGGTGTTTTTTCTAAAATAGTTTTTCACTCTCCCTCCACTTCGTCTAAAATTTTGAATATAATAAAGATTAGGTTATATGAATGTTTAGCTTGTTGATTTGTAAAGTTTACTGCACATCAAGCAGTCAAATATTAAATTAATTAACGTAAAATGCAAATTCACAACCTTAAAAACTCTTTACTCTTTAATATTAATGTAAATTTCCTGATCATAATCACATTATGGTAAATGTATTTACATCAATTAAATACTTGGCTACATGATATGGAATAAGCTTTACAAAGTAACAAGTTAAATATTCATAGAACTTCTATATTTCTTACATTCAAATGAATATCTCTCCTTACTGAATTAAAAACATGTTTTTCAAAAGCATAAACATCTTTCCTAACCACCCTTCTACCAAACCTGGTTGGTCAGACCCTTCATTCAAAATTTTACCAGAATTATATATCTTTAAACAAACCAAGGTTCTTCAGATACCTATTGTGTTCACATAAAAAACGTGACTGTACCGACATAATTATAACGTCAACGGTAGCATTTCTTAATCATTGTTTCTTTTGTGTATTTTTGAGAAACGTTTCAACTTCCACCTTTGTGGTATTTTTTAAAATGAATTATAACCCCTGTAAGCTAGACTTCACTCGCTCACCGAAACGAATAGAGTCTTTGTAAATAAAGAATAATGCTTTGGAGGGATAGCGACCGTTTTTTTAATTGAGAACTGACTTATAAAAAAAACACAATCACGTTTTCATTCTATCTTCTCTTACGATTTTTTTTGTTGTATCTTCTTTTCTCATTGCTTTATATTACTGACTTATGGTATCATTGTTTTTGTCGGCACACTGGGATCCTTTGATGTTGCACGCTTTGCACTAAATATGTCTGCGCGCGCAGCCTTTAACAAGATGGAGTTGGAAGTAATGGGAAGTTTACGCATGCGCATGGTCTATAACTCAGTCGGCATGGGGGCACGGGTGATGACTCGTTTCACAGTCGTTTTATATCACACAATGGGAAATCAAAACTGAAATAGACGCAAATATATATATATATCTTTTAAAACTGATAAATATATTGAATTTAAATGGTGTCTGGAAATCAGTTCTTGTAGACAGCTTCTAATAGGCTAATAAATTTGGATAATGTATACCAGACAAGTAAACATCTAGTGTTTGAATGTCTTAAATAGTTATTTTTCTCACCGTGCCCTACTGCTCATCAAAACTATTCGCATTTAATTACACTAACGGGGTAAGAAATGAAAAATGTTACATCTATAGGGACTGTGCTCATATTTGATCGGAAAAATATCGGGGAAACCGTTAAGTGAAAAACACTCTTAATACATTAGGCCGGGATTCAAACCATGAACTCCACTTTACTGGAAAATCAAACTTGATTATCTTGACGTTTAATCAGCAATATCAACGTTGCAGTTATTATCGGAAATATTGTATGATATATTTAAATTTAAATGCAAACTACATTTTAAGTTTACGTCAACATTACTAATAATTTGGTAGACATGATGAATGCTATGTAACCATACAAGGTTATTACAAACAATAAGTTTAAAATGTGACATTCAGCTTAAGTGTCAACATTTTTATCAGCTCAGAAAGTTGAGTCTTACATATTTTATCATATATACATACATATATATGCTAAAATATGTATATAAATATAGGCCTACAGAGTGTATAGTGTGTGTGATCAAGTGAGCAATATGATTAAAATAAAAAATACATTTTAATATAATTTAATTTCATAGCACAATTAAATAACAAATATTCCATTGTATTACCCTGTCTTCAATATTAAATTCTTCCGCCCATCTGAAATTCAGGTTTAACCTTGGATTAAAACTGTATCTGACTCACTGGAAAGATATTTTCTAAACCGAAAAGAAACATTACTTTTAACGTGTTAGACTTTATGTAGTGTTTTAGTAAATACCAGACAGGTTCCGAATGGATAGTAAAACGTGGTGCAAAAAATAAAAAAAACAGGTTTGATACTACCCTGTATATAATATCGGTTTCTTATTTGGGAAGAATGAATTTAATCCTGACAGAGTCCACTGATTTGTTTATTTCAAAATAATTTTATACTCCTTCCAGGACAATTCTAGCATAATTCTTCTTGCATTTTTTACGCATCTATTGTTTGTCTATAACTCTATGCTAAAAATACATTTTACTCGTGTTCCGTATTTTACTACCCTTCCATACTATGCACATAGTCATACAGTACTAATTAGATAGGAATGAGTAAGTTAGAATTTTAATTAAATATATCTTCATTTGTATATAAGGAGAGTAAGAAACAATGTATTAAATAAAATACCCTCAGTACTACCAGCTAGGATTCAAACTTTTCCCTTCCATCACCAGAAAACCATACTAAATGATACTGTCACCTTAATCCACATGCCCACCAGTACGGGTGAGCTCACTATTAAAAAAATGTAGACCTAAATTCACTCTATCATTTGAGATTGGATAAACGACAGCGTCTTAGATTCAACATTTATTTCCAACGGGTTCTATTTGGTCAAGTTAGCGACTGTACCAGATATTATATCGTGATGTCTTGTGTTCTTCCCGCCTACTTCTGGCCAACACATCGATACTCGAACTCTACGCGTCTGTCAGTTCGTTTGTTTGTAAAACCCGTCCCCCGCCAGTCATTACTTTCAATCTGCATGTTTGTGTTCCTCCACGGGCGCACGTAATAATTCTATCAAATGGTGGGCCACATGCCGCGCGCGGCTCATGGTTTGAACACTGCTGTACTTATTACGCAACTACACGCAACCCTGCTCGCGCAGGCTATGTGTTTCTGAGATTATTGGTGGATGATTCCGACAAACGCATTGTCTTTTAAGATTATTTATTTGTATTTTTTTCTGTTTTTAGCACTACGTCTATCACCTGTTCAGATTATTGGCATATGTACTAACTACGTTAATGAGTTAGGGTTTAGGAAGGTTGAATTGAATTCAGAGGACGAGTACCCGCATTTGTGTGGAGGGAGAGTGAAATATAATTTCTGAAAAACCGCCCTCAGTACACCCAAATGGGATTCAAACCTCGATCTTCCTGCCGTCTAGTGTCACACAAGAGTGACGTCTTAGAGCATACAACTTCCGAAGCAGTTCTTTCTTTTTATTTAGAATATTTAACCCAAATTTTCTAAAGCAATTGATATCAGAAAACGCCTAACGCCACTAATCTAGATCACTTTGAAAGTGGAAGCATCAATTCTACCAATGATGGATTTTTCGGCAAGGCATAGAATTTAGCCTGGGACTGCCCTCTATCAGTAGCTAAACAGGCTAGGGTGCTTATGTTTGTACTAGTCAAGCATTGGGGATTCTCCCACTTCAAATCTTCATTGTCTAAGTTCAGACATCCTTTTTTGTTTTGTACGATTTTAGAGCCACAGTGTTAGCTAGAGTGAGAGTGTAGGGAGACGTGAAAAAATGTAAGGTTTTTTTTATGTCGTTTTTATATCAAAACGTTATTTTGTTAAAAAAATCTTTAGTAGAAACAAAGAGTTGAAGTGTCTTTATACGGTAACCTCAACAGTTGTTGAATATATGAAGTATGTCCTGGAATTGAATGACAACATTTTTTCTTCATTTAAAAAGTTTCTCATCGAATGCTAATAAACTCATGACGGATATTACGCTTCTACTGAGTAATATTTCATTTATATTGACCAAAAAAGTGTTTTTATCAACACTGAAAAAACACTGGCCCTTTCTCACGGCACCAACACTCCAACCTTAATGGTTTATCCTATATTCAATTCAATAACCAACAAAGTAATCAAATCTGAAGATCATTGTTACACCTCTTGTTAAAAAGGGAGTACAACCAATTTCAAAGTGATGTCGAACCCTAATTGGGGATCAAACTAGAAATTTAAAGACACAGCTATCAGAAGCTTTATTGTCAGAACTAACTTGTCCAGCTACTTTTATTTTGTCACTACTATTAAATAGTACGTTCAACACTGGGGTTGTTAATTGCTTTACCAAATGAGTAAGTGAGATCACGTAAGAAAAATCGCGCCACCACGAACGTGGAAAGAAATGATTAAATCAAAGTTAAAAAATTGCATTTGAAAAATCACACCCATTGTTCTTAGTCGGGATTCGACCCCCCGATATCCCGTAAATGGTTGTCAAGTTCAATACGAGTTTAACTTTATGGAGCACGCGAACTTTGGTGTGGGTACTCAAAATGGTAATTCGAAGTTTAGGACATACCTGTATGACAGTTCGAAAATCATATGTTTAGGTTTTGGGTTGCCAACACTTGTAAAAGATCACTGTTTTGTTACAAATGTAAAGATCTTTAATTAGTTGTTATATATTACATTTAAAATAACGTAAACTTAAGTTTTTTCATACAATTTTATTTTTTAAATAATTTCTTTCCATCCAACTCGAAACAATAATTTAAACATAATTAAAAGTACTTATTCTTCGTTTTGGAACGTTATTGATTTTGTGTGATATAGTGCACACATCAATACCTTTTAATACAGGAATCGCATTTATTTGGAAAAGGGAAAATTGTAATTTTTTTTACATACAATAAATGATTATTTTATCTTATTTTGAAATATTTAACTGAATTAAATATTTTCATCAACTGCGTGTCTGCATCATTGTAAAAAACTTGTTTACAGTCATGTTCAATCATATGGTTTAAATTCGTCAGAGGCCATTTTGAAGCTATGTTCGTCAGAAGTTTTTGTGAAAGTGGTGTGAATTTTTTTTAGTGAAATAAAACGATAAATAAATTTTGTGTCCGTCCTCAAATAGATATATAAATAATATTGTTCTAAATTACTGTGGCTAACTATCACATTAATATATTACTATCTGTTTTTATTACAGTCATCCAAAGTGATAGATGTCAGCTGTTGGCGTAGTGATATATTAGGGATTACTTCTAGTAACATATAGAGCTGTCATCTAGGTAAACTTAGGTCGTGAATGAATTACATACAGGCGTACCTCATACTTACGACAGGTTAGGTTCCAGACCACTGTCGTAACTAGAAAATCTTTAGCAACTCGAAGCAATGCATTTTTTCCAGTTATCGGTACATGTACTGCACTACAATCTCATATACGGACTTAACTGTCGTAAATAGGGCATTTGTAAGTTAAATAAACACTGTAAGCCATAAGCACACAAATCACTGGACACTGATGCGAGCGATAACGTCATGGCGCTAAGGCGTCATATCTGCGAAGCAAGCGCCTCAAGTGTGGTGATTAGTGGCGATTGAAAGGTGCCGTAAAATGAAGTATTGCAAGTCAAAGTGTCATAAGTAGAGGTATACCTGTACTATTCGACGGTCCCCTCGCTCTTTATGTGGTCTAGGCTGAGAACAATAATTAGGCTACTTAAATCCAGAGGAACACGGTGGAGATTTTTCTACGGTGATGAATTTTATTCTTCGCTAAAACTAAAACAATTTCTAACACTTTACGGAGGGGAGACTGACACACCTTTATTTACTCAAATAGTACAAGCCTTCGATTATATTTTGGCTAACAAATCACATATCTTAATCTCCTTTCTCCACCAGAATTGGTTTTTAAAAAAGGCGAATCGATTTTTCGCTACAATAAGACAAGTTGTTTAAGATAAAGATACATATTCTTAATATATTAAAAAAGTAAAGTAAACAAAACGTACACTGTTTGAAATTTTTTTAAAAACGAGTTCAATAGCCTCTGAGTAGTGAAAAGTTTGACTTAAAAATTCGTTGATTGTTCTATACAACTGTTGGCAAGATTTTGGTTTATAAATAAATACTTTTTTTATATCACACCTTAAGTGCCATTTATTCTAATAAAATATTGTTGCTCGTTGTAAATCTATTGGTAGACTAACTCGCTAGATGCCTTAACAGACAGATGGAAGGGGAGAAGCCGGCAAGCTAGGCCTAGTACTTGGCCGCGTGTGGTTGTAAATCACACACACGTTACGACAAATTTACAGGCGTGTTTAGATTAATGTCCGCCCTATAACACGCTAGACGTCTTGTTCCGAACAGCTACTAGCGTCCCGTCGCCTCCTTGGCACCGCTTGGATACCGCCACTGTCTGGTGTGTGAGTGAGAGAGTATATATATTTTTTCACCACGTCTTACTAACTGCCCGGGCTGTATGTGTTTCACTTTATTAGTGAAGCTGCCCATTTCACGAAATGGGTTGATTTCTGTTGATTTCGTGAAGTGGCCTCTTATCTTGACCATTTCCCAAACAGGGCAAAAATTGCATGAACTATTGCCCGGATGAGTTTTTGCCCGGTTCGGGAAATGGACAAGCGAAGAACCCAGCTAACGAAATGGGTATAAATTTGCCCGATTCTCGAAAATGCCATTCTAAATTTTGTGGTGTAATATATGCATACACATTAACCACGCTAATATGGTGAGGATGAGGAAGGTAAAAGACGTATTTGCGTGGAGAGAGAGAGTGTTAAACAATTTAGGCAAAATCTCACTCAGTTCATCCAACCGTGACTCAAACCAATGTCTCCCCTTCATTGAAAATTTAGTATAGCACGAGAATCACGCACTGGACTATGCGATCACCGATGTAGGTTGTTTAATACACACCGTACACACTCCGTACTGAACAATATTGTATCTAAAGTCTTGATGTAAATACACGTAGAATGTATCGTAGTAGCTTAATTCACGGATAATTTTGGGTTAGCTGCTGTAATTCCATCAGTCCAAGTTGAATCAAGTATGACAATATCACTCGTACGTATGGGTTATTATTCTGAAGGGGCATTGTCAGAAAATATATTATAAAGTCCATTCGCTATAGGAGTGATGGTAACTTACAGCTCACTAAAGCTACAAGATCTCCTTTCAAGTATCCATTTGCGTAAAGCTAAATAATCCGCAAGACCATGTGTTGAGTTGCTGTCACGTTTGACAGCCAAAAATTTCACAAAAAATAGTCTGCTTTTAATTATTAATTTCTTTTAAGAGTTTTTACATTATTGAAATGTGAACTTATAAAAATTACCGTATGGATGTTTCTTTTTTGTGGAAGCGGTGTTTGTAGTTCACATAAAATTTTTGTGCAAATGAGAGTTTCTAAAAAAGCTGAGTTCTCTTCATAAATTAAGATAGTGAAACAAGGGCAGTTATAACGTCATACACATCATGTTCGGTTGTATTCATGTGCATGTGTTTACAAAATAAAAACGTTTTATTTTGAAATTAAAATTTGCATGGCTCTTTCTATAGGTTATAAAAAACATTTATTTATTTTTGTGGGAAGTTTTAACAAGATACAAGTGTGAATATAATAGACCCTACGTTTTAATTTATTATTTCATGTACTTCAATATCTCTTGTTGCCACAACCACGAAACAAAAATTATGAGATTTTTATTAATATTTTTGGTCACTCAATTTATTAACCAAAAAGCCAATCGTACAGTAATCCGTGTGAAAGTATTTTTATAAGCATTTATCAGTTTAACACTTTTGGTTGATAATATTCTAGCAGGCCTAGTATTACAAAGAAAATAATAACTATTCTCACATTATTGACTTTCAACCAATGTTTGCAATAAAAATCTTCTGTTAGCTGTCAGTTACCACCACTCCTATGGTACTTTATAGGAAATTAACTCACGCTAACCTGTAGAACTACAGTCCAATTTTCATAGGAAGAGCTTGTTAGAAAATACAAAAACATATTTTTTGCGGTCAAAATTGAAAACATGTTTACTATAGTATTAGGGTTGTTTTATAGGCATTGATAATATCTGGATTGGAGCTTATAGCATGGACTGACGTATGAATACATGAATCTATATCAAGTAACTTTTCTGTTGGGTATCAGCTTTCAGCTGCCTACTATGAAAATTGGACTGTAGGCTTGCACTATAGGGCTTGAGTCTGACCCGAGAGGACCAAGTTTCAAACCCGAACAACTTCACAGGGGAGATTTTTTAACCTTACAATGTTGTCACCCCTCAATCACCCCCTTCCCCCACCCCCCCACCTTTCACCCCCATTTTCTTTAGGCATTTGTTTATTAACAGTACGCTCACCATTCGAGGCTGAATAGCCGGGAAGCTATTGCAATTTTTTTTATTAACCAACCAAACCCTCCTTTTGCTGAAACATCTAATATTTATTTTGATAAATCCAATCCAGATTAAATTCGCACCACTGGTCACATCGTCCGAGGCACCAAGTACGTATCTTAGCTTAAGAATACATGAAAATAGATATGTGATTTTTCTATCTTTCATGCTAATGAGGCTGCATTTCCTCAAAGTTCCCCTCCCATTTATTACACTAAGATCAAGTCATTAATAACCTTGATATTTAACGTAATAAGACAATTTAGTCGTGATAGATCGTATCTCAAAGCAACAAGATAAGAAATCGAATTCGTAACACTTGAATATAAATACTCGAAATTCACAACAAGATAAGGAGGGCAAATTTTAAAAACTCGTGATAAAAATCTGTCTCCTTAAGAAGAAAAATCACATTCAGTGTTTAAACCGGTCAGCGTCGAGTACTCAATCTTCTCGAGTCAAGAGTCCAGCGTGCTAGCCGCTCGCCTAATTCCACCGGTAAATCATCCCAGGGAGAGTGATGAACCGGCGACACGTGAAGTAACCGCTCTCTGGATTTGTTGGCGGCCCTCAATCATCTCAGCTACCGAGAATGGAGCTTTTATTGAGTGAGAGAGGAAGAGGGGTGGCTATATGATGGGTGGCGCGTCCAGTGGTCCGAGCTAATGACAGAGGTCGCCGTTAACAGCGCCATTGTTTGTAGGCGACCACTACTTTATAGGGACAGCCTCTGCTAGATAGAAACCAACACCTACTTACTTTATATGAGAATTAGCTCCCTGCAATAACGTCACTTGTTTGGAGTGGAATGGAATCAGTTCCTGCAAAAAAAAAAGTTTTGCTAAAAAAAATTGCAAAAATGATGCCCTTAACTCGCATTCCGTATACACTTACCTATAGTGTGTACAAATAAATTGTTAATATTTTTTTTTGCGTTTTATATTTTTCTTAAAAACCATTTGTACTCTCTGGATTAACAAACTTTTGTTCTAAAATAAACACTGTTAAGGACCTCCCCTAACATTATCATTGATATAAAAACATATTTAACGTATGTATCTAAGTTTATTGAAGTTTTATAAATAAATTATTAAACCTTAATAGACTCATTAGTCTTTTTTTTTATAAAGTAATGGAAATTTTAGGGAAGGTTCCCCAACATACTTTATTTTATAGTCAAAATTTTAAGTCAAGACGAAACAAATGGCTTCTCAACAAAAAGATTGATAGTTAAAAATAATTCAAAACTTCCTTACATACCCCTAAAAAATGGCAATGAAGTTATCTCCCAATTTTCGTATGAATTGACATATCTGATATCTAGAAGACTAGATTTACTTGCACGTATTCATACGTCAAGTCAGGCTATTTAGAGCTGTCACTTTTGGTAGATATTATCAACACAACACAAAATAACACTAGTAAAATTGTAGTAGGTTATCAAAGTTGAACTCAAAAATATAATATTTCATGTTTGTATTTTCTAAAAGGTGATCCAAATTTCCATATGTAAGAAAATCAAGGTATAACCCTAACTAAAAAACCAATCGCATCAGTGGACTAGTGGAATGTCAAACTCATCTAGTCCGTTTTTCCAGTAACAGGGAGTTCAGGGCTCTAATCTCGACTGGGTATTGAAGTGGATTTATTTTCTAAATGTTTCCCCACTCTTTCTGCACGCAAATTCGGGTACAATTTCTTCATATTCTACCTTCTTCAGCTCTAGCTCACTAGCGCAATTAAAATTAGTATATTCCGAATGGGAATTAAAATGACAGAAGAAAACTATAAAATGTGTCTTAAGTTTCGTTTAAAATTGCTTGATCTATTTATTGTAAAGTATTACTACTTAAATTTTATTTATTAATTTTAATTATTCTTGTAATATGCATGGCAAAAATATGAATTTAAATGAGATTGGGTGTTTAAAGTATTGAAAGTAAATATGTATAATACACTTCTTTTACCCAAATAGGTAGCTGCAGTTTTACCTTGGTGGATTACACTATGGCCCTATACTATAAGCTATACCATAATGGAATCTTGCAAGGTAAGCTTGCTACGTCACAGGATAAACAAAGGTAACAAATTTAATACTTTTTTCCTTGCTGTTTGAGTGGTTCGTGAATGAATTAAATGGAAACAGCGATAAAGGGCTTCCGTAGTAGGTGAGTAAATAAATAATACGATTGAATCAGGCTAGGATTTAAAGTGTTCAAGGGAAATACATTCAACCCCTCAGTTCCCCCTCAATATATTTATGGCTGGTGTATTTGCACTAACAATTAAGTTATGTCAGGAAATATTTTGTATCAAAGCAGAGTTTCATAGAATACCTTCACGAAACCTAGCCTAGTATTATTTTATTTAAAAAACACAATGCACTTCTCATCGGTTTTGAACCCGTGACGAGTGCTTTAATCCATCGGACGAGCCGGCTCGGTTCGCCGAGGCTGAAGTCTGACCAGCCTCGATAGTTGATCCGGCACCCAGCATTTCGGGGCATCGGGCGAGAGACACCGCCCGGCCGACCGCATCGAACCATCGCGTCCGTTCTTTCTCGCTACATTACCAGTGAGGTCCACACTTCACAGGTAATAATATTCAATAGTGCGGTCCACACTGCGCAGGTAATAATATTCAATAGTGCGGTCCACACTGTACAAGTAATAATATTCAATAATGCGGTCCACACTTCACAGGTAATAATATTCAATAGTGCGGTCCACACTGCGCAGGTTATAATATTCAATAGTGCGGTCCACACTGCGCAGGTTATAATATTCAATAGTGCGGTCCACACTGCGCAGGTAATAATATTCAATAGTGCGGTCCACACTTCACAGGTAATAATATTCAATAGTGCGGTCCACACTGCACAGATAATAATATTCAATAGTGCGGTCCACACTGCACAGATAATAATATTCAATAGTGCGGTCCACACTTCACAGGTAATAATATTCAATAGTGCGGTCCACACTTCACAGGTAATAATATTCAATAGTGCGGTCCACACTTCACAAGTAATAATATTCAATAGTGCGGTCCACACTTCACAAGTAATAATATTCAATAGTGCGGTCCACACTGCGCAGGTTTTAATATTCAATAGTGCGGTCCACACTGCACAGGTATTAATATTCAATAGTGCGGTCCACGTTGCACAGGTATTAATATTCAAAATGGCCAATGTGAGTACATTTAAATAATAATATAAATAATAATAATTGTATTAAAATAACTCGAACTGGTGGAAGCCTGGACAAAAGGGTTAGTCTTGGTTTGTCTGATTTGCCAGTGTTGGGTAGGTCGAGTCTCGAATTCCGGTTGAACATTTTAGTTGTTTGCTAAATTGTTCTTCACTCTTCTTCCATGCAAATAAAAGTATACTTCTTTTAAAATTCTACCTTACCCATTATTATAAATATGCGGGTAAGCCGGACGGGTATTAAGCCGCGGTACAAGGGTATAGTTTTTGATTAGAGTTGATGCTAATAGTTTTTGCAAGTGTTTCCATCATATTTAATTATACATTTTAGGAGAGTAATTAACTTTATTTTGCCAGTAAAATTTGAAAGATTCTATCAAATAAAAATATAATTTATATATAAGTATTGAAAATAATTGTTTATTAAGTGTTATTTGTAGGCCTATATTTAGTTGATGGGATAGTTAAATAACTCTTTGGGCCACGATGCAAATTGATAATAAAAATTTAGTCCGTGAGATAAAAAAAAAACTTGTAGCCTACCGCCCTGGCCTAAGCAACCCATATTTTTAAGCTCTTCATAAAAAAAAGGACACAAAACATCTGCTATAAACTGCTGCTACAAATGTTAATAAAGCACTAGTGGTAAGCTATACAAAGCCACGACAAGCGGAAGAAACAGTACGACATCACGTCAAAATATGCGTTAGTTTGTGTATCAGACTTACTATCATCTCATTATTTTAATGACTAATCAAACTCAGTGGTGCTTTGCCTACTTACCTCCTAATATCCTTCGCGTACCCCTGACGGTTCATGTACCACAGTTTGAGAAATTCTGATATAATGGCGGAAAGGTAAGTTTGGAAAATAGCAAAGATCATGGTGTGGGTGCAATTGAGCTCAGTTTTCAGGCAAATAATAGCTCCATGGCATTATCCACCAATCAAGCCATACCGCGNCCGCGCGCTGGTTGATGGGGAAGATCGTGCCAGTTTATGGGGCTACAAGGTGTCACAATGAACCTTTGGGCCGTTAATACCAGTTTTCTAGAGCGGAGCGGCTACTTTTTAATTCAAGTCTCTCTTAATTTGTCCTCACGACACGAGTTGACCCCGTTCCAGACTCACTGCTTCACAAAATATTTGGAAGAGATGGGGATCGAACATGGGATCTCTGGATCTGTATCCAATATTTATGACCACAAGACCACAGATGTGGTTCGTACAAATCATACATTAAAAAATCTTTATACTTTTGAAAATTGCATTTTACGTGTTAGCATTACATTGGTATCAGTCTAGTCTAGTCTGGTTTGCTTGTGATGGGAGTTCTTGACTAGAAGCCCGGCTAGGTGTATTGAGGGGTATTTTCCTCAAATGTAACCCCCCCCCCTCCCCATACAAATACGAGTACATTTACTAAAAATTCTAACTTGCTCATCCTTACCTTATTAGTTTAAATATGCAAACAGCCCTGGCAGGTAGAAATACGTGGAGCACAAAATAACAACACAATATTTATGTTGCCCCCCCTTTTTTTATCAATGTATCTTATTATTTGTTCAAATTATAAGCATAGGCCTATGTGATAATTACTCTAATAAGGTAGGGATGATGAACGAAGTATTTTAGAGGACATTTACCTGCATTTGTGTGGAAGAAGAGTAGGGGAAACCATTCAGGGAAAACCTCCCTTATTAGATCTGACCTTGATTCGAACCCCGATCTCCCCATCATCAGCAAACCAGTCAAACACGAGAGTGACGCCTTTGACCACTCATCCATTGAATAGGGTTCCTTCTTTTTCCCGACGCGTTTTAGTACCCACTCGGTTTATTCATCATTAATCTCGAAAGTGTAATCGGGATTAGAAAGGTAATCTCTTAGAGGAAATGTACCCGTATTCTCGCGGACTATTTACGGAAAATACCTCCCTCAGTAGACCCGACCGGGATTCGAACCCCGATATTCCCGACATACGCAATCAAGACTAATATGAGAGTGACCATGTAACTATCGATGCGGGATACGTCTACTTTCATTCATTCATACACCAAGAGGTCTGTTATGCACTAGTAAATTTGGCAGCTGTATAAAACACATGGAGCTTTATTAACATATTGTCTATACCGCTAAATATTATATACATTTTATGTTTAAAAAATCATGCAAATTTTAAGATAAGATTTTTTTTAAATTGTAACAGCAATGAACATGTAGCCTAACATTCTAAATTGAATAAGGACGAAGATACAATTGAGAAACGAAGGAAGGGTAATGGAGGGAGCAAGGAACCTTAAAAAAAAGGTCAGAGAGAAGGAACAGGACACACACTCCATTGCCGAAGTTGGAGCAGTTTGTTAGTTCCGGACCTCGCCGCGGGGCGCTAGGTGCCGAGTCACGAGGCGCGTCCCCTGCACGCAAATGACTCAATTAGAGGAGAAACATAATTAGGAGTTGAGCCAGTGGTGTAGAGAAAGGAGGAGCGGGGAAAGGTAGTACGCTTGTAAGAGACAAGGTCACAAGACACTTTATTTCTCGGGTACAGTGAGTGAGGATTCTTTGCCAGTGTCTTCACTGAAAGAGTGACAGATGAAGTTATTAACTATTTTTTTATATCAGGGTCTTACCTTCAGGGTAGAGTGAATTTTTATTCTTGGTTACACGTTTTTGGTTTTAGAAAGTTTAAATATTATCAACGTTTTGGTCAAACCTGGGGATTTTTTTTAATAAAGCTAACTTTGTAAAGTACTTTCTCGCCGCTAAAACGACATCTAGCTCAGTCGGTAGGGCTTGTTCAGCATGGATTATTGGGGAGAATTGGGAGAATAGTGAATAAACGATCGGGGGACTAGGTGTCATATCTGATCCAAAATTAGTTTAGTCTATAATCATGTGCTGATATAATCATTTGATTCAGAAAGTGCACGCTACCCCAAGTTACAAACAATTCATATAAATGTGTTAAAGCAATAATCTTTCTGTAGTTTTTTTTCTTCAAATTGGGAATTTTCCAGACCCCTCAATGTGTATAGCGTGTTTTTTTTAGTATCAAGTTGAAAACCTTATTTTAAAATGTTAACCTATGCATATGACACATCTTCAGTTCTCTACATCAGTGGTTTTCAACTCTCTTTTTTATGGTTGTACTCCTCCATTCATAAACACTTATCTCGATTATCCTAAGATTTGACTTTTTTTCAAATAATGTTTTTTTTAACCTATTACTCTTAAGAGAGAAGTGTGTTATTTTTACCAAACATTTCTTTGATCATGAGTAATTAAGGTAATATTTTACATGACAGGCTACAAAAACCTTACACATATTTTATTAGCTAAGCAAAAACTTGTACAAACTTCACATGTCACTTGGATGGAAAAAATTGTATCTTGGAATAAAAAAATAGAAAACAAGAAAAGAATAAAAAAATGCATATTTTAATTAAACTATCTAAAACATAGTACTAACGATGGCTAATAAGAATTCTGGGACCGTTCGAAAGAACACATTTTTTATATTATGTTTAGATTAGGTTGACTTGAAGCGATAAAAAATAAGCTGCCATTAGTAAATTATTTTTATGTGCCTCTTTTAAATATGTCACGTGCCAACAAGGGTACGCGTACCCCAGGATGAAAATCCCTGCCATACACCATAGTTGCACTTCACACGTTTTAAGATATTATCTAAAATATTCCCAATATTTTAGGATTAGGGAGGGACAATTGCCCTACTTTAATTCCCCTGGAGCTGCGTCACTGCTTTCAATCATCACGTTATATGAGTGCGTAATATATTATGAGCTAAATATAGTTGTATTTTCTAAAATTCCTTTCCAAGCAAAAATGTTACTATATAGTAGGATTCTGGTAGGAAGAGCAGTTGAGGTGGGATTGAAGAGTTAGCGAGTTAAGGCCAGTATTATTTGCAGTTTTTTGGCACAATCAATAAAATATTAAGTCATTAGATGCATTTAGTTTAATTTTCTACGCGTAGTTATCTCAACAGTTCTTGAAAATTTGTCATATCCTGGAATTTTAATGATAGTTTTTTTCCTTAATTTAAAAAGTTTTTCATCAAAAGCATTATGGTCAGGACAACTATTCAAGAACTGTTGAGATTAATACATGGTGTCAGCCCGCAATCGACCCTTACTGACCCATTGGCCACCGTCTGTTGACAAAGATAATGCCAATTTACGTGGATATAAGGTGTCAAGTGGTCAGCACAATGAATCCTCCGGCCATTAATATAAGTTTTTTTGGACCATAGCCGCTACTATTTCATTCGATTAGCTCCCCACTTGCCCTCAAGAGACTGAGTTGTAACGTTCTGACCCAATGCTTCACAGAACATTCTGGAACCACCAGGGATCTCTGGATCTGTAGCCGGGGAATCTGACCATTAGACCACAAAGGTGGTCACTGTTAAGATTACTATGCATAGAAAATTAAAACTAAACGCAAGCAATATTTTATTAATTCTGTCGAATACAATTTTGTTATAAAAGCTATAAAAATGCTGGCCTCTCCTACCCTTCCATCCAATCTTAAGAAAATACAAACATATTTGTTTGCTGTCAACAATGAGAGCATTTTATTATAAGTAGTACAGTAATATCAAAAGTGTAATTTGCAAATCTCATCACTTGACGTATGAATACGTGAAATTCGTTTTGATATTATTTTTTTTAAACTATCAACTGTTATTCTTACCATAATCCTACTATAATAGTGCATTATTATTATTATTATTATTATTATTATTATTATTATTATTAGCACCGCGTCTTACTACCCGTTCGCGTTATACGCACTTACACTAATGTGTAATGGTAGGGTGATTGTGAGATTAAATGGAGGACCTACAGTTTAACGTGGAATCCGAACCACGGTGGAAGCCTGGCATGCCCCATATTCACAAGATGTCTTGTCAGAGGTGAAGGAAGGATTTGATAATCAGATAAATCTGTGCCGGGACCGAGGATTGAACTATAATAGTGTAAAAGTATTCAGGATCATCTCACCTGAAGGATCCACTAGAGGGAAGCTGGGAGAACTCTCGCCCTCATTATTATCGCCAGGTGTTCCTGGCACTTAGCTCAGACGAAGGGTTCAGATGGGGTGGGATGGACCGCCCCTCGTATACAAGGAACCTCTCTTTCGCTTTCTTCCACCCTCTCACTCTTGAGGTTTTTTTAGGGACACGTTTAATATAAGACTATTAACAACTTAATTCTAAAAGAAGGGTTGAAAGAAAGATGAAAAGGGTAAGTACCGAGATTGACCTACAAGAAGCATAAGAGATAAATATTTGAAGAGAAAAAAAAAAGCTTTCATGCATCCGATCAACATTGAACTACACCCTCTATGATACGCCAGGTACACTTTACAATTAGTCAATTTGGACTCTTTTTTTTCCCCTTTAATCAATAACGTTAATTATATTTGTTTAAATGCAAGTGTTTTTTTAGTTCAAAATTATTCCTTTATGGATTTCGCCAGGAGGCACCACACACTTACAATTATCTTTATACAACTAACTTAGAGTAAATTGATCTGTCGTAGGGTTTTATTAGTTTTAATATAATTATATTTCCCCGTTTACTAACTATATTCAACACGCATGTAATATTTGACAGGTAAAATATGTTCCTTCTTTACTTTTGTGTTAAACCATATCTCCCTACCGCCCACGTGGAACGTACACGTATTTGTTTAATGTTACATTCCACACATGGATTTTTAGCAAATCTATTTCAAGCATAAGCATAAGGAGGCCGTATTTAGACGAGAGTCCCCTGTATTTTATTAGGTTTAGAGAAAGAATGAGACTACCCAAGTGAAGATCATACGTTTAAAGTCGCCATAATTGCACCCAGTTGGGATTCAGATCTAAAAACCCAGTCAAATACAATGTGAAGCTAACACCTAAACTGTTCGGTCACTATTGTATGTCCTTTGACATGTTTTGTTTTGTACAACAAGTCTTGCTACTCATCCAGGCTATGTACATATTTATACTGGTGAGCTAAGGGGGAAGAAGGTAAGTTTAAGAAAAAACGTACCAAAATTTGCCTGGGAGGAGAGTGGAAAACCATTTACGAAAACACCCCCATCAGTGCAGCACCCATCTGGAAACTAAACCCCTACCTCCTCGCCACTGACCAAAAATATCAGATAGATTTGGCGTCCTAGTCCACGTGCCCACCGATATGGTTTTCAAAAGTTAATACGTGATATAAAACTTTATTATTTAGTTATTATTAATACTTAGATTTATTTATTTTTGACCAAATATATGTTTATTCTTAAATCTAGTATATATAGTAATTATGCCACTGTTACTTAAGTTAAATGATATACATCAAGAAAACCGGTCCAAGCAGTTAAGTTGTACACACAAACAACTGGATCACGAAGCGCCTGCTAATAATAATAACAAACAGTTCAAGGTCATCCAAGTCTCGACTGCCCATATAAATGCCAAAGGTTTCGGAAAAATGTAGACTCGTCAGGCCTCAGTGGCGGTGGACCCACGCGATAGCACAAAAACTTCTCTACCAATTAAATAACAGGTGTTGGAAATATTGTTAGCGCTATTCAGATCGCCCATGTTGGCATCTCTGGAAGCTCCTGGATATACAAAATGACTCTATCGAAATCTCGAACTGTTGATGTATAACGAAACCACACACTTAAGTTATTTCTCGAATCTTAACGCCCCTAAGGGGGTCCATCTCCCTATCTTTTTTTTTTTTTTAACTTTACCTTCCTAACCCATCTATCATAAGACCTTAATAACTGGCTTGGTTCTTCTTGGATCGGTCGGTAAGATTACAATGAAACCGAAGCCTGTAAGGTCGAATCACGTACTTGTGGTAAGCAAATAATGGACCTTAATCATACTGGCCCACCAAACTAGCAAGAATATCAGTTTTCCTCTTTTTTTTTTTCATGAAGCTTCTTTGATCTTCATGAAGTAAAAAAAAGAAGGAAGACTCAAGTCGAAAAGAGAGAAATAATGAAGAAGAGACAGGATGAAAAGTTATGTGAGCTTGAGGGGGATAGAAGAAAGATTAGAAGATACTACGTGAAGGTGGATGGGAAAAAATGAAGAAAAAAAAACTTGACGGAAGAATATAATTTTTCGTTAGCATGAAATTGGAGGGAGGTGAAGGTAGGAAGACCGAAGATGTGTGAAGAGTAGTGAAGAATAATTGAGAAGGATGCTGGAGCAAAAGAGGAGGAAACATGAGTGCTCATCTTGTGGTCTAGAACGACCGCGCGAGTTTGTAAACTGAGCGACAGATTGAAATAGTGGGCTGCCTGTTTGAGCATTGTAGGTGGTTTATCTTGGACGCCGGACAAGGCAGGCATTCCGCGATACACTGGTGCATGATGAGTTGCGAGGGTCCGGAACTTTCGAATTGACTCTTTACCTTGTGGGTTTGATTTATTTGCCTTTCGCCTGGATCCAAATGACGGAAGCGTCAATCAAACTAGGATTATAAAGTGTTTTTTTATTTTTTTATTTATATGTTGCATTCCCCGACCCCTATCCTCTTTGTATTCATGTATGAGAAATTAAAGGTGACACTAAGAAATAAGCTGTAAAAAAATTAGTATTAATTAGAAAACACATTTGAGATATAAGGAGTAGTGATTATATATTATCGACAAGGCCTTACCCGCCTCGGTGGCGTAGTTGGCTAACGCACTGTCGAGGCTGGGGAGATTGAGGTTTGAATCTTGGTCGGGTGGTTTTCCTAAATGGCTTTCCACTCTCACTCCACGCAAACGCGGGTTCACTTCCTCTAAATTCAACCTTTATCATTCCTAATCCATTAGCGTAGTTAGTATTTAAGCGTATAACCCAAACGAGTAATAATACACTGTGCTAAATAAATAAATAATATAATAAATGTATAAATCTTGGATGAGGGTGGAAGACTTTTTCTTTAAGTTTGGATAATCGTGATTGCTTTGTCGATCGAGTTGATATGTTGTAATTCCAACTAATTATTGGAATATTTCAGTTCATTGACGCTCTACTACTTAAACTATTTCAACATGTCACATGACTTGTCAGATCTGGCCGTATATTATAATAGAAATTAAGCTTTTTATAATATCCCAACTTTTAAACTGGCGTTTTTACATACAATTATGTAAGCCTAACTAGTTTTTGGCTTACATATTGGATTAACATGTTTGACCAAAAGTGTTTTTGATATTATAAAACACCTGCCACTTTTATTTCTCTCTCTCTCTCTCTTTCTTTCTCCCTGAAGAGTAGGTAAAACGGAACTTAGATGATTCAACGAGGCAGTGGCCTTTCTGTGAGGTACAAAAATTATTTCACTAGATTTAGGAATGGCAATTGGTGTGGCTAGTTTTCTATGCAAGAACGTTATATATGTAGTGGTTCTAGACGTACTAAAACTATTTTGATGTATCCATACACAACGCTATTGGTTGTCACTATTGACCAATTGTGTTAATGTTAATAGATTTAATCTAAATATAGCAGGTAGCCTTTTCCCAATGTTGACTACTCTACATTTATCTTGTATGTCTTAAAAACGTGAATGATGAATAGGTTTACAAAAATGTTTTATATTAATATTTTAATAAAAACTATAACAATATCTAAATTGTCAGCCAATTGATTTGATTATAAAAAACAAATCTGAATTTATGATAAAAGCCACCCATAGCTACTGTGGATCGCACTCTTGTCAAAAACATTTTTTGTTTACAATAATTCGCGACATTTTCTAAAGAAAGGTGTTTCCAAGTCATAAAATACAGTTTTTTTCTAAAGTGAGTTTAATACACATAAAAATGTGATGAATAACTGTAACCGAACTCTATATATTTTGGTTTAAGAATTCGTTTCGTTTTCTTAGAAGAAATTTTATTTCAGAGGAGACCCCAGCAAGAAAGTGACCAGGAAATCAATTTCTCGCCACTTTTGGGGTCATTTCACCACATTTTTGCCCCACTCACTTCCTCTGACCTTACCCCCCAGCTTATGGTTTTTTTTTCTTCCCCTAATTCGTTACTGACATCTTGTGGAAGTCGTTTCCTTTTTTTGGTTTGACATCGACTAACACTGTCCTTGACGATCTTGGGACTAACTTGGCCGCTTGGGGTGTCAACATGGAAAGCTTCAAGGCTGAGATATTGACACTTTGCAGCTTACACATCCGCCGCTTTCACGAGTTCCACGCCCCTTTCAAGCACCACCTCCCCTTACGACACTCCCGATCCAGTAATTTACCCTAGAGCAGGGGTGGTGAACCTATGGCACGCGTGCCCAAAGTATTACGCAAGGTTATTATTTTAGCACGTGCTGTTCAAAGTTGTTGATTTCTTTGCGCTGATCAACCTTGCTGCATTAAGAAGGTGTAGGAACAGTATATTATTATCGTTAGGTCCACTATCAAATTAGTTTGTTAGAAAATACTTTTATATAACAAATCATACGCATTACCTAAATGAATTTCCTAGCAATGTTTAATGTGTGGCAGAAAGGAGTGCAAGTATCTTTCAGTTTTTATAGAATATATATATTTATTTTTTTGCAAAAAACAAAAACAAATATTTCTCCAGTAACAACATAGACTTTAGTTTTATACACATGCTAATAC
This sequence comes from Timema douglasi, assembly GCA_901482245.1. Taxonomy (NCBI): domain Eukaryota; kingdom Metazoa; phylum Arthropoda; class Insecta; order Phasmatodea; family Timematidae; genus Timema; species Timema douglasi. The sequence continues at coordinate 210,218 of CABEEJ010000784.1, forward strand.
CAGCAGATATTGAATATCTGTCAAGGGTGTACTGCAATGTTGTCAAAACATTTTAAATAAAGAGAAAAAGTTTTGACAAAATTCCAGGACATCCTTGACAGATATTCAAGATCTGTTGATATTAACATGTGCAGAAAACTAAACTCTATGTTGTTACTGGAGAAATACTTGATTTATTTTGGCCAAAAAAATATAATGCTATAAAAACTGTAAGATTACTCGTGCTCCCTTCTGCCACACCTTAAACTATTTTATTACAGATAGCCCAAACGTGCATTAGTGCCAAGGCAACACTCTTGCTGAAAAATGAATAGCCAATAATATGGAGGTAGTGATTAGAATCTGGGCTAGGTTTACTGTGGATAGTTTTGAAATTTACTTCCATTTAAATGTTGATATAATTCCTTTAATTCAACCCCCCTCATTTTCATCTCATTATTGTAAATATTTTATTATCTCGAACAAGCAGTAAGATATTCTGCACACACAAAAAATATAGTTTTATTTTGAGTTCCTTAAACCGTAATAAAAGCCGTTGTCTGGTTCAGAAATATACATATATTTTAATCTGTGGTAAAAAAAAAAGAAGGACTTAGACTAGTTTTAATTTCAAAAATGTTAACTAACTAATCTTTGAATATTTAATGTTTCCTGTTATAATTTATTTAAATATGCTAACGCATTCATGCATAATTTTTGTTGTTATAGTTTTTGAGTTGTTTGTATTAAAATTATAAAGTTAATTTATTTTAGTATTTATTTTAACTATTTTAAAATATAACTTAAATTTAAGTTAGCTCAATAATTCAATCATAGGTATACCAAACATTCTTTTAATAATGTATGAGGTCTACTTTTAAAATAGGTTTGATCTTATTTGGAGATAAACGTGATTTTAAATAATATTTAAGCCTACCAAAAGTTTTTCTTTTCTTCTGAAAAGTTCAAAATTGATAGCTTAATTCACACCCTACCAAGCTTCATTGAAGGAAAACAAAATGTCTTAATTATCAAACTCTATTTTAACACCCCCTATACTTCCCCTTGTAAAAAAGAGTGTAAACTGCACTATCATCTGACTGATGATCATCTCTGATGAATGATGGTGAAAACACACAGCCAACAATACAAAATAAAAAAAGATAAAGATAGAGAAAAAAAGATAAAAGAAATGAGAAAACGACTTGCACATCACTGCTGGCGACCATTCAGATGGACCTATTTATTGTCGAACACCCACTAGACTTTGGGACAGGGGTGCGTAAATAAATCTTACTAATAAAGCAACTTGCTTCTTGGAAAGTTTTGAGCATGAATTAAAAGTAATAATGTAAATTACTTAGAATCATAGTTGGACAATATTACCAAATACTAGAATTTATGTGTGCACACTCCGCTTAACCTGAAGCATAGTTCTTGACCAATTACAGTATGACCTCGTCTTATAAGCTGCACCATAGTGCAACCCGTCAAGGTAAGCTTGCTAACTGTATGGGTAAACGAAATGTACTATACAATATATGAATAAATGTGTCAACGATTTGATACAAAGAGTTATTAAAGATATGAAAGATCAAATAAATTTACAGTAAAAACACGGTAGAAAGAACAATTTGAAAACATAAACATAATTTATTATTGCAGTCATCATTTATAACATTTTACTATTTCATTTGCATTCTAACAACAAAAGTTATAGTTGTAGATAAAATAAACTAACGTATGGATTTTAAACAACAAATAAAAAATAGTTGATATGACAAACCTTTTAAAATTTAAAAACAAATAAGTTTAGGTGTTATTTTGTTCGACGAAATGTGTGTGACGAATCCATTGTTTACTGCAGTGTTTTATAAGATGGAAGTATAAGGAATGCGATTTGAGGGCAGCACTTTTTCAGTTTTTGTAATGACCAAAACATTTTTATGGTAAAAAGAAATAAAATAATTCTCTAGTAAAAACACAAAGTTTAATTTTCCTCACATGGTCACTTCAATAGTTCTTCCTGTCAAGAGTGTCCTGGAATTTAACGACAACTGTTTCTTTTTATTAATTTTTTATGTCATCTAATGCCGTTATGCTCATGACATATATTCAACAAATGTTGCAAATACTCCAAATAAAAAACGATAAAACTACTTATCTACTTGTCAAAACAGAATGATGCCAGCTCACCTTTCCAAGTAGGCAGTTCCCGACAAAGTTAGGTCACTGTCAGCGTACCATGGCTCAATTCCCGGCCGGGTGAACTGAGATGTGATTTTACCACGATAGGGTTGTCACGGTAGTGGGGTAGAATAGATTACAGTTACAGTTTTAATAGGTTATGCGTATCCTGGCAACACTCCACGCCACGACATAGCTTTAACTGGTCTCATCACTCAATAAAACATTCATTGAGCAGATATTGATGAAATGATATTCTTATGTGAAATATGTTTTTTATCGTATGGCACGTATTACCGGGAGGATCATGACATCCAGGTTCGGTTGCCTTATGTGTAGATTATTTGTCACTCTGGTAGCACATAACGTTGTCCAGAGTACACCTATGGAGGTGGTCTACACGCCATACCCGCATTGAGATGATGTGATGATAGTTATTATGATGTTGTGGTGCCGGTGTGAGTATTAACCTAACTTAAGCCTAACCAACCAAACCCTGGTGACCTTTGGGATTAGAATCGAACCCGGAACTCCTAGATTCGTAGCCAGGTGAACTGACCACTACACCGCGGGGCCGGATATTGATCATATGAAGACCGAGTGTTGTGGAATGTACCACAGGTACGGTTCTAGCAAGCTCTGCGTACCGTGGTAACATTCCACCACACGACGCCACGGTTTTAGTCCTTTATTCCCTGATTGCCATTGTTTAACCGTGACTTCGTGGAAAGTAAACATATTTTCTCTCTTAAGTTATTTTTCTACCTCGTCTCACTACCGATTCGATTCATCCACATTTAATTAGGTTGATGGGTTTGGCATGAAGACAATATTATTGTAGATGAATCAACACCTCTCTCGCCCCCCCTCCCCGAATTTGCACGGAGGGATAGTTGAAAACCATTTAGGAAAACCTACCTTATTGCACAAAGGTGGGATTTTATCCCCGACCACCCTATCACTGGCAAACCAAACTATATCGGTTTGAAGTTTAGTCCGCGTGTCCAGTGTCCACTGATGCGTGCTTTCTCTGTGTGTGTATGTACCTGATCATAGGCACTGTCCACCCCTGTCCTGGAGTGAGTAGAGCTGTTACGTGGGGGTCTGCGCTAGGGGGTCTCCGAGAAAAAAAGAAAATCTCTAGAATAGCCCACAGGTTCTGAAGGGCAGGCGGGGGTGGGTTGGGGTGAGAGCTAGAAAAATGTCTTTAGTCCACCTTATTCCCTTCCACCTCCGCCATTACCCCTCTTTCCACCTAGTCCTAAATATCCTCTCGGTAATAAATAACAAAACAACACAACAAAAGAGCGAGAAATTCCTAAGCTTGTGTTGTTGTTCGTGAATAGAGAAAAAGGCTATGGCGTTTAGCCTAGGAAAATTTTTCCAGTGACTTTAGTGCTAGAAGGGCCAAAGTGAGAGACGTCTAAATTGAGAAGTGTCATTTTGTGTACCATATGTAATTAGCTTACATTTCCATTTCGTTGTGATGATGTGTGCTCAAGATACACTTGCAATAAAAGAATAATGTCGAACAGTCATATTAACAGTACTTTATGTTTGAAGGGTTAGTAATATGTAGGCCTTATGAAACAAAAGTATACTTGAGTTAGATATTAGTTAGACATTTAGAAGTAAACGAGGAATTACTTTAATTACTAATAATTTATTTTGATGTAAAAATAGAATTTATCCACGCTCCTATATTTTTATTGATGTAAAGTAGTTATTGTTCACCATTTATCTTGAAATAGGATATATTATATTGCAGCAAGCTGCTTGCAATCATTTATATAATTAAAAAATAATTCTAGGTGCTTAGATATAATTAAGTAAAATTGATTGGATTGCTTGAATTAATATATTACTATCTATAAACAAATCTACTAATATCATTATTTGAATTAATATTGAAGTAAAAATAAATTATTTTACGGTAGCATTAATCTTATTATAATAATAGTAATAATAAAGCTAATGCCTTTAGCGCCCAGAGTGAAATCCCCAATAGCCTTTATTTTGTAAAAGTGTGCAATAACCCTATCAATCTGTTAAAATTTCCCTAAAATAAGCGCGGACTAAGACTTTCACCCTGGTTTTCAACATTGGTCGTTATAGAATTAAGTTCAGCTTTTAAAACCCAACCCCTTACATATTTTTTTCTTCCTTCGAGGTTATTGTTGTGTACCGCTACTGATCACTCGCTCTCTTTGAGCGTCCACATCTACTCTCTCACAATATACTTTCTCCGACTATAGACGAGGTATGGGCACAGTGGCTACAGACTGACTCTTGACTCACTTTGACACGACAGCAAGATTCATGGGGTGACACAGTCAAAGGGGACCAGAGATTGAAGAGGTTGTCCGAAAATATTGAATCAAGTGTTTCTCAAATTTTGGTCCCTATCAATTGGTTCGCAGTATACCAGGAAGTTTCATAGTAAAAATGAATTAAAGAATGTCATAGATAGTACAAAACTTTGAAATAAAACTTTGAAACACAAGTTGACACATTTTAGACTTTTAATCAACTCATTTGAGATTTAAATTTTAGTTGATGATGCATTATAATTTTATATAAATGTTATAATATCTTACACTATGTTTCTTCACCAAAACTATATTTAAATTATACATTTTTGTTCTTGGTAATTTCACTTAATACATCTACCACTCTTTGAACTGTTTAATTTATAAATTAATTTTGTATCTATTTTTCTAGATCAACTTGTCTAAGTCTTAACTTTTAATATTCGATTTTATTAAAATAATGTCAATATTATATGAATATATAAAATATTTTACACACACCTCTATTAAAAAGTCTATGATTCGTTCAAGTAGGTACTCTCAAAGTAGCTTACTTAAATATTTATTTGGGTTGTTCCCGTTAAAATCATTAGTCATACATTATTCTACTATATATTTCTATAGTAAATGTTTAGTAACTTCTGATTTCAATATTCTCTTAATCTTTTTATCTATTTTATATTTTTATTTAAAAAAGTAGCCATATCCCTATTATATTTTATTCATAAAAAATAATGTAAACATTTGTCTTGGCTTTTATCTATAACGGTTCTCTCCTAGATTTAATATTTATGGTTTGTATAGCTGCAAGGTGAATGTTTAATATTGACTGTATAATATCTCGAATTATGTATTTCCATGTATTATACAACTTTAACAAAATTGTATGTTTCCTTGATGTATAATAAGCACGCACACATAATAAAAAGCTATAAGTCTTTCTAAAAACATAATAAACTTATGCATCTTATTTATGATATAATTCTACTGCGTGCATTCATTATAAAAATTTGATCTTTCGCAATACAAGATGTTGCTTCAAGAAAATAAATATTTCCGCAAGGATAACATCGCTAGTTAAATCAAGAAAACTAGTTTTTAAAGGCCTTCTAAACTTGCCAGCTGCGAGATGGACAAAATAACACACACATCCTCATCACAAGTAAGGGTGGGTTAGGGGACCAAAGGTGAAAAGGAATTTCTTGGGGGGGATATCCCCTCTATTGACAGAAGCACCTTTATCATGTTGCGTGTGAAACCGTTGATTCCAGCAGTGATATCTATCTTATATTTGAAGAGAGTCAAGGAGGAGGGTATATACAGGGATTCTTTACTGTCGGGCTAGAGTAGTGAGGTGTGGTGTGGTGTGGTGTGTTGCTTGCACGCACATCTCTATTGACAGAGAGGACAATGTAGGAGTCGTTGTGAATGTGCGTGCGTGAGTGTTTCTGTCGGATGAAGAGCTGCGTGGTGGAACAGCTAACAGGTGCTTTACCTTCTTTCTCTCTTCCCTGGACTCGCCTCGGCTATTGTAACCACTTCCTTTTACCTGGCTGGGGCCCTGTTGCTGATGAGTACGCGGACACTACAACCCGACGCGGAACAGCTCTTTGTTGTTATTATTATTATTATTATTAAGGTGGGATGGAAGGGGAGTCAAGGTTCGTATTTTTTCAGTTTTGATGATAAAAACAGTTTCTAACCAAAATAAATCAGGTAAGTCAAGTTTAATTTTCTACACATAGTCATCTAAAGTTTTTAAATATCTGTCGTAAGCATTGCGTAATTTGACCAGGACTTTTTTAATTCATTTAGAAAGTTTCCAGTCAAACGTCACTATGATCATGAGTCATTGAAATGAGTCTGACACCTTAGGTCAGTCGGCAGCGTGTCTGTTTATTGAGCTAAGGGCCCCGGGTTCGATTCCTGGCATGACTAAAAAACTTATCATAAGGGAAACTTACCCTTTCACTGTGATAAATTAACGGCAGGGTACTGGAAGCTGTCTCTCATATATATATATACATACATACATACATACATACAATGGAATGGAAACCTTATTAAAAAACAATCAATCCCATCCAATTATTAATGGAGGGTTTTCTTATATATTAAGAGTAGGTTATTGCAGTTGTTTGGTAACTGTTTTTCACCAGTTTTTCATTTATGAATTAGGTTTCTAGAAAGTCGGTTCATATGTATTTTTTAAATAGGTTAATAAACACATACGTACAAAGAATTAGAGGAGATCAAGGGATTATAAATTAAAATTGTGTTATTTCATGCAATTTTGAACCAAGAACCTGCACTGAAGCAGTTAGTAGATGTTTTGGTCTAATACTTTAGATCAGTCAATGGAACGTTGAAGGGCTTCAGCCAGCTATGAAGAGTATAAAATGGTTTCTTTTTTCACTAACGATAAGCTAACGGTATGCGTTTTTAGTTTTATGTTTGTACTTACATAGAGCTTAGGCAAGTTTCTTAAAGTATGACATACAGGCTAGAGTTAGTGCACCTTCAGTTGGGGCCATTTATCAGCACTTCTGAGAAGCACTCCCGTTTGCAAATACTGGGGATTTCGCACACAGCCACAGCAAAGTGGCACTGCTTCCAGTTTAAGTAGTTGGCTTTGATGATAGTGACGGCAACTAAAAGTGTAACAACTTACGTTGTAACAACACTTACCAACTGGGACAGCCAACTGGGACAGCCAACTGGGTCAACACGCGGCACTAA
>CABEEJ010000785.1:0-63837 GCA_901482245.1 Timema douglasi
GTACGCCTTACTACTTGCTCATTATGTTGTCCTAATAGACTACTATAAGTGTACAAAGTTTGAAGATAATCCGTGATCCGAACGTCTTGGCCTCCCCTTGTTAGTTAATATCTTTATATTAATAAATATGTATTAATTTATATATGTTAATATATATTTTGATACACACCTTTATATGCATATAATTATATATGTATGCATGTATAAATATATATGGGCGGGAATAGCACAAACTGTTGTAAGATGTGGTGAAACAAACATTCAATCTAACACTTCAAAAACATTATGACATATTATTAAACATTATTTACCTAATATGTTTGTTTTATGATGCGATATAGATACAAAATTACTGTAGGATATTTGAAAGATAAAGTTACGTAGATCTAAAGAAGAAAACGTTTAATATCGCTGTGTGTAATTTAAAAAAACTTTCATAACCATTTTATAAAATCTGGTTAATTAAATAAATTTAAAATGTATCAAATATTTTTGAACTTCTACGAATTAATTTCCCCGGTAACTTAGCAAAGTAGGTATAGAGAGCACGTTCGCCTATCGGAATTATGGATTACGGTTCAATCATTTTGGACAGTTAACATCTCACTGGTGTAAACAATATTTTATTTTTACCTTTTATTAAGGTATAAATATAAGCTCTAGGGTCAAGCTGCTATGTTTATCTTAAAATTAAGTTAGTATGCATATATAATAGTTGCAAATTCACTCTAAAACGTCTCATTGGGATTATAAAAGGTGACTTAAATGTATATACAGTTGTAAGGAAACCGCCTCGATTGCGTAGTTAGCTGACGCTCTAGATTCTTGTTGAGCTAGACTGCCTAGGACGGGGAGATCTAGATTCGAATCTCGCTAGAGTGAAATGGGGATATTTTTCCTAAATGGTTTTCCACTCTCCCTCCACGGAAATGAGGGTTCACTTACACTATATTCAACCTTTCAAATAGTTGCAAATTCACTCTAAAATGTCTCATTGGGGTTATAAAAGGTGACTTAAATGTATATACAGTTGTAAGGAACCCGCCTCGATTGCGTAGTTAGCTGACGCTCTAGATTCTTGTTGAGCTAGACTGCCGAGGACGGGGAGATCGAGATTCGAATCTCGCTAGAGTGAACTGTGGATAATTTTCCTAAATGGTTTTCCACTCTCCCTCCACGGAAATGAGGGTTCACTTACACTATATTCAACCTTTCAAAGTCCTAAACCATTAGCGTGATTAGTACTTCAGCATATAATCTGAACGGGTAATACGACGAAGTGCTAAGTATTATTATTACTACTATTTGAAAGTAAAATTTAACATATTTTATGACTATAACTATACTGATAAAAATATATTAAATATTTTCATAAAAATAAAAATTGGTATGTCTTTAATTTTTAATATGTTAATTTCATTAAGTAAAGTTCCATCATTCATAAAACATAGAATATAAATATTTAAAAGTTTAACAAAAGGAAAATGTTAAAGTGGAAAGCTGGTGGAAGGGAAGGAAACAAGGGTGAGCGGGGGAAGTGCTTGGGAGGGGGTCAGGGGGCAAATAAAGAATCGCAACTGAATAGTGAGAGAAAGCAAGAGCCTTTCAAGAGATTTTAGGATTATGTGAAATGGGATGGCTGATGGAGGTGAGAAGAAAGGGTGTAGAGGTCCGGGGGATGCTTAGTTCCCTCTCCCCTTACAGCATATCCCCTCTCCCCGAGACAGTGACAGGGAGATCTCTCAAGGGTCGCTTGGTGGCACGGTCTCTCGTTTCCCACGGCGGATTCTCTCGCGTATCACGGGATGAGACGAGAGTCACGGCAGTTGGTTTGACAGCCAGTTGAATTCATTGAAGGGGATGATGTTAAAGAGATTCTATTTGAGAATAGATAGAGTAGTTTGGAATATTTAAAATGGTGTTTTCAAAATCTAGTCTACGTGTTCTGTATCCTTAGTGTATTGACCATGTTTAAATATATAATATTAGCACCGCGTCTTACTATATGTACAGACTATACGCATTTGTACTAATTACGCTAATGATTTGGGGTTGAGTAAATTTGAGTTTAGAGGAAATTTACTCCCATTTTTGTGCAGGAATAGTGGAAAACATTTAAGAAAACCACCTTCAGTGTGATCTATCGGGATTCTAACCCCCATCTCCATGTCATAGGCGGTCTAATCTAACACCAGAGTGACGCCTTAGACAATGTGACCACCAAGGTTGGTAGCCATGCTTAAATAGTCCTTAAATTGTACTTTCTCTCTTTAAAGTGTCCTTACTGTCCTCGGTGGAGAGTTCTTACTATCCTTAAGAATCTATTACTGTCTTTAAAGGGTATTTTCTGTCCTTAAGAAGTAATTACTGTCCTTTAATAATATTTACTGACCTCAAATAATTCTTAATATCCTTGAAAAGTCCTTGAACAATATAAGTAATAAACATTAATTTCCGCTCGTCAAAACTTGCATGCTTTTACTAGAGGCACACAAGTTGTGATGGGCATAAATTGTTGGTTGTATGCTGATACCATTTTTACATTCATACGTCCCAAGGTTGGGGTACCAGTTGTATTACTGTACACTTGCTATCACACGGATTTGTGATGATCCGATGATATGCCTAGCCCACTGTAGGATTTAATTAACAGTTATTTTCTTTTCGTTGTTGAAATTAGTACATTTCAATGTTTATTTAATTTATTACACTTTTATTATTTTAAATACAGCAATAAAGTGACATAGTTTTTACTCGTTTAACCAAGTGACGCGGAGAGCCAGAGCCCCTTATGTATGACCTACGCCTTGCTTCTTGGACCCCTTGTCTTTAGTGTTAGAATCAACCAATACGAGAGTTCTTGGAAGTCTGATGCTGTGGAGGCTAGCTTTCTATTGGGTAAAAGGTGGCCAAATAATCACTACACTTTTAAATAGAACGGAAGAAGTTTTTAAACAAAGAAAAGTTTAATACGTAATACATTTGAATTTACTTCTGAAAATGCCTTTTGGGCTTGAAACTTAGTAAAATAAATAATAATTAATGAAAATGGTATTAATAATAAAGATATATCTTGAATTTTAATCTTGTACTGAAATTAAATAGTTAAATTATGCCTGGTCATCCATGGATAAAGTATTAAAAGGAAAATGCACATACATTTCTCATAAGAAAAATATACGTCATCCATTACTTATCAAAAAAATGAGATGGGTCCAAAACAGTATCATTGTAGTTGTTACTAGAGGCATGCAAGTTATAATGAGCCTAAATCGATATACTGTACAGTACATACTGCACTTTATATATGTATGTATATTTTATTTACACTCATCAAAATTGCGTGCCTCTAGTAAAAGCATGCAAACATTTTACTAGCGGAGATTAATATGACTTAAATTAATGTAATTATGTAATTCTACTGACAAGTATGGTAGATGTAGTAGAAATCTGTTCGAAAGAAAATTTTAGATTTTTTTTTTTTGTTTTTCGAAAATTATATAATTTTACTCCACATTGGTGTTATTTTAAATAGTAATTGACAATATCTATCAAGATTGAAAGCTGAAAATCACAAGACTTGACGTATGACTACGTGAATGTGAACCCTGTATCTTTTCTAGCTATCAGATGAGTTTATTCCTTTAACATTAGACTATCGCTATTTCCCAAAAGGTGATCATCCATAGCTTAAGTGATCTATAAATAATAAATAAGTTACACAGATATAAATAATTACATAATATAAGCCTATCAATGTTTTATGATTAGTTTAAATTCTTTAAGTAAAATTTTCAACCATAAAGGTGTACGTATCTTTTATTCACTAAAAGGGTAGCGTAAAGAATCAAGTTTCATAATTATCTCTGACGTATATGAAAGTTCGGATGGATGAAAAGTGACATGAGCGATGGGTCGTTGTAAATGTGACGTTTTAGACAAGTAGATTGATACATCACACTGTCCACATGGATATTTGCTAAGCTGTGAATTAAAAACAACCAATGTCGGCCTAATATAAGTATTTGATTCGGAAAATATATCTATACATAACAATTATTAATGGAATGGTTTGGGGATCAATTGAAGCCTTTATATATATATATATCTTAATCATACAACTAATTAAAATAACTAAAACTCACATGGGGCATCAAATAGTATAAGGCAGGGATTGGGAACCGGTGACCTTTAGGCCTCAGGTGCCCTTTTAAGGTGTTCGGTACGGAATCTTCGCATGCTCTATTAAGTAAGTCTCTTATTATTATTATTATTATTATTATTATTATTATTATTATTATTAGCACCGCGTCTTACTACCCGTTCAGGTTATACGCACTTACGCTAATGTGTGATGGTCGGGTGATTGTGAGATGAAATGAAGGACCTACAGTTTAACGTGGAATCCGAACCACGGTGGAGACCTGGCATTCCTCACATTCACAAGATGTCTTGTCAGAGGTGAAGGAAGGGTTTGGTAATCAGATAAATCTGGGCTGGGACCGAGGATTGAACCCCGGCCGCCCGCACAGAAGTCTGACACCTTACCCCTAAACCACCAGGTCACCAGTAAGTCTCTTCATCCTTTATAAAGTATACATTCTCAAACTCTACTTGTATTCATACATCAAATTTTCTTCATTTATTTAGGTACCGGTATTTAATGTACATTTCTGAACAGACTAATCATATCAGCGCACGAGAATTTCTATGAGCGAGCGCGAAACTGCCAAACAATGTTGCCCCATGAAAGGTATTTTCACATATCTTCTAGTGTTATTTTAGATGCCACAATCGACATGGGACCATCGGCTTTACTTTCCCTCCGAAAGAAGCTGTGCTTCGGATTTTTATCGTTCAAGAAAAATCCATCAACCCCTGCTGGTTTGAAACCCTCGGACATCGGGTCCTGAAGTAAGCACTTTATCCCAAGACCTCCAAGGCCAACTACAATATGATAAAACGAAGCGTTTTGTTAACTTTTGATTTTTTTTTTTTTTTTTGTAGNTTTTTTTTTTTTGTAGAAATCCAGTCTTGAGTGATTTTCTATTAGATTCTATAATTTTTGTTAAACACTGATATATATTATGTTGCGGCTTTCAAATGTTCTAAGGTGCTACTCTGGGATTTGAATCAATCAAGAGCTCTGAGAGGTTTTTTTTCTTTCTAAATGGTTTTCTTACTCTCACCCCACAAAATTGAGGGTAAATTACCGCTAGTATTCTATATTTATAATATTTAACCGGAGTGTAGCCTGAATGGGTAGAAGGTTGCAGGCAAATTAAACTAGAGATATCGTAAAAAAATAAGTTGAAAGGATAATTTGTAAATATATCAAACACTACCTTTATTGGCGGGAGCGCGATTTAAATCGTAGATTTTTTCTTGTCTAATTAGTCGCTGAAAGGAAGATGATTAAAATTCCGGCTTGGTGTACTGAAGGTGATTTTACCTTTATTGATTTTCACCCTTTTATTTTAATGCGACGGGGATACACTTCTTCTAAATTATAGCTTTATTATCTCTACCCCATTAATGCACACATTAGGATAGCTTGAATGGGTAGTAAGAGCTAGTGTGGAAAAACATATTATGAAATTTGGTTTCTTTCTTTCTTTCTTTAGTCTGTAACTTTTATAATTTTTGGGATTATATTTATTGTAACAATAGTCCAACGTAAACAAATTATGTCCAGTAAACTGGAAAATTTTATATCACGTAAGAAATAAAAGTCTTGAATTTAAGCATCCGGTTTGCATCCTATTGTATACATCAGGTATGCAACGGAAAGAAAGCTTAAATCGAATTAGAGATAAAATGGAAGGAAAAGGTTAAAGAAAAGTATCTTCTAGAATACCAAATAAGTTTTTTTCCCTTGATTGTGGCCTATACAAGACCAAGAATACGGTACATATGTTTTATTCCATTTGGGCTGCAGCAATAAAGATGTGTCCTTCCAAATGTAAAGCATTCTAAGAGACAATTTTGTACCAGCAAAATTATTAGGAAGGACTCAGCCAATGTTGAAAATAATATTTTTTAACAGTATATGTTTCTAAACTTTTACTAGGTATGTGCAAGGTACTTTCAATTCAAAGTGAATCCAAATCATATTTTTCAAGTTTTCTCGAAGTAGAAATAAGTTTAATTAAATTCCGTAAATTGTTTCATGCTTGAAAAAGTCTAATATATACGATTGTTTAAACATACGTATACACCAGCATTCTTTAGAGATGTTTTATAGCACACTATTTTATAATTTTTAATTATAATTATTAAAATCAAACAATTTTCATTATATTAATTTTAACCAGGACAACATCAGACTTTTTTGCTTGAATATTTATTTTCAAGGCTTACATAACAGTTCAAAATACAAATAATTGAATATTTGAGTATTTTAGCTGTCAATATTTGTATTGGTAAACTTTGTAATTGATAAAACAAAATAAAAGTTTTGACGTTTCACACCCCTAATTTTTTATTATATTATAATTATTGTTTGAATTTGTCTGTATAAATGAATGTAATATTTAAAGCATACTGGTTAAATGTTTAAATTATACTGTATTTATCTACAGTACTAGTGAAATTGACAATTTAACCGCCATTTGGAAAATAAGTTCTAGAAGGGGATCGAATATTACTAATAACATGGTATCTGCAAATTTTAGAAATATTTAATTTTCAAACAAATAACATTTTTATTTGAAAAATTTGTGTATAATATTTTTTATGTGATTTAAAACTACACCATTTGAAATAATACAGCATAATCTTCGCCCTTATTTGTATTGTTTGTTTATTGGAAGCAATCCAAAGAGAAAGTGTCACATCTAGAATTCTAACCACGTAGGTTCGTTCTTGTCAACGTCCGAACCTTTTTTCCCCTCCAGCTCTCCTAACGAGCACACTCCTGAAGGTTTTTCACAAACGACTTGTGAGTAGGAGAGAGTAGGGTAGAGGGGGAGACAAAATAGTATAAACATATTTTGCGTGATTCTGTGACAGAAATGGCCAAGTATTTTTCCTTTTGAATTCATATGGTATTCGAAGCTTATGTCACGAATGGTAAAAGTTGGGATGATTGGGTCAAACTGAAGGGAAGTGGGATTGAGTCAAACTGTTGTAGTAATCTATGGTTTTAGTTGAAATTTGTATGTACTAATAATTTTACAAATTTTCATCTCGTAAATAACACACTTTTTAAAATAAAAGATAGGAAATAATATAAAGGTCTGATAGATTGTAAAAATCAGAATACATAAAAGTATTTTTTTAAATTTTATATCGCATTTTACATTGCTGGCTTAATTAATTTTTTAGTCTGCTTTACAAATATTCAAAATATATTTCTGAAGATTATATTAAAGTGTATAAATTATTTGAAAATTAACTTAACTCTTAATATAATAACATAATAATATACATTTTCAGTTAAGCAATTTTTTTTATAATTCACACAAAAGATCATTTAAATGATCTCATTTTAAAACACATTCATCGTAGAGGCCAAAATTGGTATATAGTTTAAATTGTTGCTACTAGATAAAGATATTTTAGAAAATCCTTTGCTTTTATAAAAAAAAATTATGCTAATTTATTTTTTCACAAAGCAATTTTCAAACTTTTCTTCTACCCTTGGGCATCGTGAACAAAGTATTTCGCAAAGTAACTGCCCTAAACTCTTCTGCTTAATTGAACTTTTTTTTTAATGTTGCCAGATTTTAAACTTTACATAATCGTGTTATAGGCCTAAAGTTTAGACGTGATCCTCTTGTAAATAAACCCAATAAAATTTTCATCATAGATTGAAAAATAAATGAGGGTTTTCTTAATAATTTATGAATGTATATATTTAAAAAAATAATAAATGTTATTGTAAATTATAAAAATTAAGTTTATAATAGTTAACCAATTCATCAATTTTAGATTTTTCTTGAAAATGTATTTTTCCATCGATTCAACATTACCACGCAGAACAAATTTAGGGTGGTATTAATCCAATTTTAAATAGTGAATATTGTTTGTTACGTACACAATTAAAAATTATAATCTTATATGTTGATTTCATTGATTTTTTACACTGCTTATTAATACCCGTTTGGCTTTTACACCTTTGATTAGGCATATGCTCTTGGAATGAGTATATTAAAACTTAGAGGATGTGAATCTTATTCTCTTGGAAGGAGAGTGGGAAGTAATAAAGTAAAAACCACTCACGGATGATATTCGAACTCAGACTTCCACGTGACTGTTAAATCAGGCTGGATGCACCTGACATCCAACCCACGACTCTTGTTTGATTTTGAAAACTTCACTAACATTATGAAAATAGGGTTTAATATTCACTGATATTTCGCAACTCATTAAAACTGTTTTCTGAAATATTTGGTCTTTTAATTTATCATTTTTGTATCTTCATTTCAATTTATAAGCAATATACATTTTAATATATTAAATTATAATATATCAATTTATAAACAGCTTAAATAATTTTATATAACAAATAACTTATTTAGCATTTCTTTATAAACTGGTTTTTAGAATGAGTGTTTAGATGATAACTGTTGTGGCTCTAAAACGAACCTTGCTAATATAAATTAATTTACTTCTAATCCGACTCCTTAGCTCAGGCGGTATCGGTGAGCTAAGGATCGAGGGTCCGATTCCCGGCATTGCCAAAAAAAATATTATTGGTGAAATATAGGTTCAATCTTTCACAGTGAAGAACTAACGGCTGTCAACTGGATGGTGTGCCTGTCCTAGTCTTTATTTTAGATTATAAAGCATATGAAGGAAGCTAGGACAGGCCTAGCAAGCTGGTATAAGAAAATATACGGATTTAATTAAATAGTAATAGGGGTAAGAAAATGATACTGCTAAAGAAACTACCGATATTCCAATATAAGATATGTGGGAAATAGTTTAGTTCTATAAGTTCTTGCTTCAAAATGATTTATATTTTAGGCCTTGGCTGGATCGCAGGGTCAGATTAATGGAGGAGCCATGAGGGCCATGGCCATGGGCCCCGTACTTGAAGGAGAACCATAGAAAAACATGCACATTTTTATTACAATTATTTTAAATAAATGTAAATTAAAAAAAAAAATATTTCTTCCAAAGTACAAAAAGAGATAAGTATATTCTCGCTTTCATTTCAACAAGCTTAACCAAAAGCTACCTCACGCCCAGGTAGTCTAACAGGAACCATAAAAAAAAAAAAATGAACTATCAGTTATTTTTAAGAAACCGGTACAGGAACCCTTAAACTAAATTAAATTAAAACCGAAATTGGAACCAATAAATATTTTTAGATTAAATACAATTATTATAAGTTCTTAAGGTTTCTAACTTTTAAACACATTTTTAATACGTTAACTTTATACCCTAATTTCTGTTAATTTAAATTTTAAACTACCAACATTTTTTCTTACTATATATTTTTTTAAAAAGGTAATGGGGTGCTCATTTTGCAATTGACCCTTAGGCCCCGTATTCCTTAACCAAGCCCTGGGCTGTGGTCTAGCTAATTGGAGCGTCATCTATTTCAAACACTGATCAGCCCATCTTTAAAGGCCTTATTTAGAATCCCGTTGGGGGTTACAAAATGGTTAAAAAGCATTCATTCTAAGAATGGTTCAATGGTTATAAGTTCAAAAGTAAGGAATTATAACACTTACATTAATCACCTGTATACAAATAAGATGATTAATTACAACACATCCAACTTCATTGGCCACGTGCTTTAAGGCATCACTCTCGAAATAGAATATACTGCCTATTACTAAGAGATCTAGGTTCGAATCAAGGTCGGTTGTACAGAGGATGATTTTTTCAAAATGTTTTTACACTCTACCTCCACGAAAATGCGGGTTTACATCCTTTAAATATAACCGTCCTCATCCTTGTAGAATCTAGCGTAATTAGCATCTAAGCGTATAGACAGAACGGGTAGTAAGAAGCAGTGCTTAAAAATCAACAAATAAGGTTTAAATAATTTTAATTACTGGAATTTCCGTATGGATGAGAAAACACTTATATTTGATTTTCGTATCCAGGTGTAGTTTTTCATCTAATTTAAACTAATTGAATTGTGGTCTTCTCCATACGGACATTCTCGTAATTACAATGATTCACTCCTTGCGTGTTACTATTAATTGAAATTCACTAAAATTACAATCTTGTATTACATACATGGTAGCATGACAGCCCTTGCAAGTCGAAAGTCGCTGTGGAATCAATGATTAGTCTTAGTAGCGGATTATTTTCACACGTCTATTACAGATTCTGCCTTAAGATGCAGCAGACGGGAGCGCGAGTAATTTTACAGTTTTTATAGCATTACTTTTTTTTAGCCAAAATAAATAAAATATTTCTCCAGTATCAACATAGAGCTTAGTTTTTTGCACATGCTAATATCACCAGATCTTGAATATCTGTCAAGGGTGTCCTGGAATTTTGTCAAAACTTTTTAAGTAAAGAGAAAACTTTTGATAAAATTCCAAGACAACCTTGACAGATATTCAAGATCCGTTGATATTAGCATGCGCAGAAAACTAAATTCTATGTTGCTACTGGAGAAATATTTGATTTATTTTGGTCAATAAAATTCAATTCTATAAAAACTGTAAAAATAATTTCGCTATTTTCGGCCGCACCTTACGCTATGAGTGAAGAGTGACCCAGAATACAGGATGAATCCAGGATAGCTCAGTGGTAGATCATTGCTCCGAGATAAAGAAAGGTCCCAGTTTCTTTTTTCCCTTGTCCACCTAGCACTAGGCATCTTAACAAGTTTAACTCATGATAGGTTTGCAGGTAAGGCATATTCCACGGTCGTCTTTAGTTACAGGCCGGAATACTGAAGTTTGGCAATACTGCGTTAAGGCCGGTCAACAACACAGTCACGTGTAGTATTGCTGATTAGTTCAGTTTGTTTTACTGTTCGGGATGTTTGTTTCTCGTGTAATTTACTTGATTTGAACATTTTTGCGTGGTTCATGCTACTCTATTATGTTTTGGGACATAATATAACAAAACACACAATAGATTAACATTTTATGTATATGATTAGTGAAAAGCAACTAACAACTGACACGATTCCAGAATCCTCAGTTTTGTACATTTGTGATTATGATTACTACAAAATACCTGTTCGTTTGGAATGCAGCTGTTGCCTTGATATACATACTATTTCAACGATCCTTCCAGAGGAGGACTAACTAATCCATCAACAATAGTTTTGAGGGTTGGAGTTATTATTGGACATACGACGATGAAGATTTTAATAAAAGAAAAGTTTCTTCAGCACAAAAATCAGAAGCATCTTTAACTGTACATCAGATTAGGTGGCGCTACTCTCACAGTAGACTAGATTACAGATGGCGGGGAGATCAAGGTTCGAATCTCGATCAGGTGTACTGAATGTAAGTTTTCCAAAATTGTTTTCCACTCTCCCTTCACACAAATGTGGGTACACGTCCTATAAATATACTTCATTCCTATAATCACTAACGTAATTAGTAGGCCCCTACATGAGCGTATAGTCCAAACGAGTAGTAAGACGCAGTGATATAAAAACTTTTACTGCTTTTGGCGTATAGATACATTGGTAAGGATCCAGAATTACAGAATTTTCAAAAACTGTCTCTACGCTAATTCCTTGTGTGAACTATTTTCTTTGGTTTCGTAAACGATTGTAAATATGCTTTTTATCAACTACATAGAGTTAGTAATGATAAGCTCTAGAGTGAAAATTCTTGTTAAAAAAAAAGTTAAGTTAAACAATTTACAAAAGTACCTAATTTTTCAAAATTATATATTCCAAGGCTAGTAAGTTTACAAAGAAATTGCTTAAATAATACTCTTAATTTTATTGAAATATTTGCTAAAGATTTACACCTGCACATGGGAATTGGACCTAGGACCTATGGATTAGTGTAACAATGAATGATCTTTCTAGACCACAAGCCAATGACCATTTGTAAGTTTAATTAAACTATTCTAATAATGTTTGTGGACGATACATGAGACTTACTAAGCAAATGTAGAATTATTATTTATATGTTTATTTATTGTATTTTTCAACTTTTGAAATATTTTTGTTTAATTATATACTTAAAACATTTTTAGATTAACTGTCAGTATCGTTCATAAGGACTCATCAGTTTTTAAATTAAGGAAAATGTAAATATTCCCACAATTCTCCGAAAGAACCAGCAGATCTCCAAGTCCCATGACGTCACTACAAGTGGAGTTGCCACATTTAACACACTGGCTTGTAACTAAAGACGGCCATGCCAATTCCCAAAAAAATAATTATAGCGTCAGTCGTTGTTAAAGAGTTAACATAGATATTTCATTATTTCCTATAGGGGGTTGTTTACTTAATTTACTAATTTATCTATATTTTGTGAAACAGTATTTTATTCACTCAAAATATAGCTTTCATTGTGTAACTGAACAAGGAAAGTCATTATTATCATGGAGATTTTCTTACAAAATGAAGAAGTGACAAGTTTATTATAACTATATTTAATAATAAAACATAATGTTAATAAAGTAAATATGTATGATTTTGGCAATATGCATATTGCAAAACATCTTACTACCCGTAGGGTTTGCCCTAAATTATTTACAATAATGGCGTAGTGAGAAATAAAGTTAAATATTTACAATGTAAATGCGCAGTTGCGTGGAAATAGAGTAGGAAACCATGTAGGAAAAAAACACCAAAGATACAATCTACTAGCATTCTAAGCCCGATTCCCCTATTACTGTCAAGCTAAACTAGAGCTTGATGCTTAATCCACATACCCACTGACAAATATCTCCGAAATATGAAATTATACTCCATTCACGGTAGGAATTACTCTCTGGAAGATCTTTTTTCCTACCAATATCCTCCTATTATAATAGATTTCTGGTAGGGAAAAAGGCCTTTCAGAAAACAATTCCTACGGTGAACGGACTTTACTGTTCCCCTAACCGGAACCGTGGTATAATTTGTCAGTGCACCTGGTTACGATAATATAGGGGTCCTGGGCTTTATTCCTGGCTGGTACCAGGGATAGTTTTTCCTAAAGGTGAACTATTCCCGTGGTCATCAGTATTTGGTTAATTAGGCTTATGTTAGGTTTAAGCTCATTGATGGTTTCATACCTTCATAATCACTACTATCACACAATCTCATTGCAGTTATACAACGTATATACAATCTCCTATGCTGTACCATAAAAAAAAAGGCTTTGTGTCACCAGAGCGTCTAAATGTAAACACACACAGGCCACAGAACTACATACTTGCCATACGCTATTTCTTTCTTTACTGTTCCCATGGGAGAGGTTTGATATTACACTTTATACGTTTTTGTAAATCAGATTGTATTTAAGATGAAAAAAGGCCACATTCTGGTTATGATTATTACAATTTAACTTATTTATTTAATATGATCTTGTTCTGAAATTTTCAAGCAAACACTTTATCAATATTACTGTCTGCAATCTTTGCTCAGTCTGGAGCTTGAGCTTAAAGCCGATTCACACAAAACGCTAAGATAAGATTTGCTCTGCTAACTCTTTAGAAAAATAGCGGACCATGTATTTAAATGTGTTGGTTCACACAGAAAACTAAGCTAAGCTATGTTAATCTAAGCTATGCCTTGATACGCCGCGCTATGTTTTTTACTATTGCTGGCCGGGCAATATTTCCATCTCCCATCTTGAGCCATCTTACGTTGCGCATGCGCATAACGCAACTTGGACTCCATGTTGAACAGTCACGGTGCTGGTTTTGGGAAAATATGTAATATTCTATTTAGGTTTTATATTTAATAAATGTGTTTATATTAAAATGAAAGCGATAATTGAACAAGTCAAATCACCACCTCCTAAATTTTCTTCATCTTTCAAAACAGCTACTAATAGCAACTTCTTTTCTTCTTCAGTACTATCATCTGAACTCAAACAGGACATTTTGGAGAACGCCATCATAGCTAAACTTCACTGAAGCAGACCAGACTGAATTCAGGAGGGGATAGAGGGACCATTTCTCAGCTTAACTTAGCAATCCGTGTGTATCGGCCTTTAGGGTCATGGATTTGATTCCTGGCATGGCCAAACAATAAATCATTGGTGAAACTGGGGATTCTTCTTTCACAGTGATGAATTGATTGTCGTCGAAATGGTTGTAGTGTTTGTTCTTGAATTAGGTTAATCTGTAAATCAGGTAATGATATAATCAGTAGGATTCATAAAGTTCACGTTAGCTACCCCGAAATAATGGTTGGGACCCAAAATGTGAATAGTATGTAAAACCGTGTGTACCCAAATATAGAAAGAACACATATAAAAACATATAGTTGAAACTAGGAATTAATATTTTTTTAACGCCGTGTGTTACTACTCATTAAAGCTATACGCTTAGGAATACATTTTATTTTAGTACCACGTGTTACTATCTGATCGGTCTATGCGCCTATGTACTAATTCTGCTAATGATTTTAGGGATTAGGAAGTGTACCCGCATTTGAGTATAGGAAGAGTGGAACACTATTTTGTTAAACACACCCTCAGTACACCCGACCGAGATTCGAACCTCCATCTCCCCGTCATCGTCAGTCTAGTCTACCGCAAGAGTAACGCGTTAGACCTTGCGGCCACCGATGCGGTTTATAAACTATTAGAAATCTTAGGACGGACGGCTAGATTACGATGACATTCCTAGTCGGACACACTGGTTTCTGTTCTGTGAATGTGAAGTTGTCCAAAGGAATGAACGCCGGTGCATATGATCTGTAGTTACCTGGGTAGCAGCATAGTTTTTTTTTTGGGAATTCATCAGCGTATGGAGCATAACTGCAAGGTCTAGGGATACTTTAGAAATAGGGCATCTTACCCATGAGAAAATATCATGGACAAATGGCTAGTTTAGTAAATAAGTGTAAACACCATATTTTGTAATAATATATTTAACTATCAGATAGTACATCTCTCATGTTAAATAATTGTGTCCCATCCTCAATGAATAGGCAACTGGCCAAAATTTATTAATAATTATAAAATTCAACACTTTAACTCAGTCAATATCCTGTCTGACTACTAAGCTAAGGGTCCCAATTTGATTTCAGGTATGGCCGAAAAAATGATCATCAAAGATATAGAGGTTTTCATCATTTATCATGATAAATGAACGGTTGTGGGTTATGTACTTTATCTTATATTAATTTAAATTGGTTTATAAATCACGTGTTGATATAATTTTTATGTTCATAAAAGGCACGTTAAATACCTCAAACAATAATAATAATTATTATTATTTTATAACTACTCTTTCAAACTAACACAAATCGACAAAAATCAGCCTTGCGATTATAATAATTGCCTCAATTTCTTCAGGTGTCAACTTGTTTCCATCACTGTACCCTCTGAGTAATTAACCCTAAAACATTGCCTAGAAAAGTTTCGCCATTACGAAGCAACAATAATTTTTATTGCTTTGCTGTTGCGTCTTTTAAATGCTTTCCATCCGTTTTAAGTGTTTGAGAAGAACTTATATTAGGGAGTGTGAGATGGAATTGAAATACGTGGGTGAGGTTGTAACGGAAAAGGGGAGACGTATATTCACAATTAAGTTTAAAGTGGCCAGGAGGGGATGCGGGGTCTCAAGTTATGAGAAACATCAGATAAGATCCCAGGAATGGGTTGAGATGGGTGTGAAGATGGGTAGAGTTGAAAGTTTTGAATAGATAAAATAGGTATTTAACCCTTTTCCCGAATATGTTTCTCGTTCGCTGCTCTTTAACTCTCTACCTTCTCCTTTCAAGATTTTATGAACGCTTTTAACTTAAATACTTGAGAAGAGAAATTTAACAGAAAATGTAATGTAAAACATGTTTTATAGGCTTTACGTAAATTAGAGAAAGGTAGATACAATTTGTCGTGTGTTCTCGTAAATGTATTAAAATAATATGTTTATATAAGACATCAAGCTTGTAAAACTTTATAAAGATACATTACAAGAATCATAAATTCTAATGGTTTCTTAAAATCATCTATTTAACTTTATCCTTCTAGCGTCTTATCTGATCGCTCTCAAAACATAAAAATAAATTAGTATAGTTAATATAATTTTAATATGCCCACTTGTATGAAAATTTAATTGAATTTGATGAAATTTATATTCAAGATACCATGAAAATAGCTCCCAGATAATTAATTTAAACTACCAATAATATTCAATAATATTCAATCGCAAATTCTTTATTTAAACCATGCGAACTACCAATAAATAAGAATAATGAAGACAAATAGCTCATCAGCAAGTGAATTCGTTTAATCATTTGAAACATTTAAGAATATATCAATTGTATTTTAGGAATTAATATATCTATGATTTCTTTCTCTAGATAAAGGTATTGTTTAAATTTTAATACAGCTAAGTAATTTTTTTTCAGTAGTTCATACATGTTTTATTTTCCTATTTTCATTGGTACTTTTAATGTATTCAAGTGAAAACTTAATTTATTCTATTTTTGAAATGTTTGCCTATGATAGGTTCCCTTTTTTTCAATTTAAACTTCCTATGTTATCTTTTTTTGGATTTAACAATTTGATAAATATATATCAATACATTTTATGAGCATCACCAGCAACTACTTCAAAATTTCATTTGTCGACACAAAATTTTACATTATTAATTTATTTTATATATTTAAAAAAATTTGTTTGGTAGCTATTTTGAGTCCAGACCTTATGGATTAGTTCAATCCCGTTTAAAAAACATATTTTCAAGCATATTACTTCATCTTCTAAAAACATTTTGAAATATTAAAGTATTAAGCTGATTTTAAACACATACAATATTTTTTTTTGTTGATCAAATATTTGAAATAAAAAATACCTAATTAATTATTGATACTAAGCCAATACTGAGTAGAGGCAATCAGGTAACTCAGAAACCTACCAATAATTTTCAACTAAAATTAAAGTTGATCAAAATACACTTTTGTTTACATAAAATAAATATAATATTCAATTGGTTATTCATAAATTATTATAAGGGAATTGAGAGGGTCAGGGCCAAAACATGATAACCCTCATTTTATGAAAAAATATACTATGAATGATTTATGATAGCTTACCTC
Source organism: Timema douglasi (assembly GCA_901482245.1). Lineage (NCBI taxonomy): Eukaryota > Metazoa > Arthropoda > Insecta > Phasmatodea > Timematidae > Timema > Timema douglasi. The sequence goes on from CABEEJ010000785.1 coordinate 17,147, forward strand.
TTGAACAAGAAGTTATTTGTATAATCAGTCAAGACCTCTAGGATAACTAATACTGACAAATTTTGATTTAGTTTTTACCTAGATTTCAGGCTTGCATAGGACCTTAAATAGTGAAAATATCCTAGCTAAATCTATGAATATTATCATGTTTTTTCCCCAACCCCCTCAATTAATCCTATAAGTTAAATAAATGTAAATTGTTTACACGTAGCTACAAACATGCAGCTATCAATTTTCTGAATAAAACAAATCACTGTTCGTTTTATGGTCCTAATAGTCTGCCATTTTGGCATATCATTTTGGAGGGGAGTCGTATCCCCCTGGTCCTCCTGCCTTACCGGCTCCAATGTCACTGTCAATGGTATTAGTTAATGTTCAGCTCCCTCCATCTCCTGGAAATTTATTCATAGGTAAGATCTTGAAACAACATAAAACATTACATTACCCGGTTTCTGATATAAGATGTAACAATTACAAGCTAAACATGAAAGAGGGATTTCCCATGATATTACACGATGCCCATTAATTATTCCCTACCGTTATAATCCTTATTCCTTATTTTAGGAGATACTGTCGGCAGTAAAAACTCCAAAAAAATCTTTTTTCTTTAGCTTTAAATTAAAATTAGAGCAAACTATAGGGTCTTAAAGTAAGTAATTTAATAAGACTTATAATGGGTTGAAAAATTTGATAAACACACCCTGTGTATTCCGCTCCTTAAAAAACCACTCGAAACTAAATCAAATGAGAAACAATGGTCGGTCAAGCGATGCTGAGATCTTAATAAAACATATGACCTTTCTGCATTTTCGACTTGATCTCTGCAAACATCGTACTACAAAGCTTGAGTTTTAAGTGTAAGAGGCCGTGAAAAAATTTACCAAGCTGCTCTGTGACCTTACACATCCCGTAGATTGCCGGCGTTGGGTCAGCTCACACAAACATTGGAAAATATAGATATATAGATCAAAGATAAAGGTAAACACATGGTTCTAGTTTGGTTTAAGAAATTGCATCATTTTATAAAATACTTTTACACAAATAAACGTTCGTTCACGAGATTATTATTATTTTTTTAAAGTGTTTGTCAAACGAATGATATTTAATCCTAAGAGAAAGATTTTAAAACTAAATTTCAACCACTGAAATCAACATTTGATTTATTTATTTATTAAACGTATTTATGATAATTTTTTTTCAATTTCTCTTTAAACATGATTAATAGGCATATTAGTTTTAGTAGAAGTGCATTGCTTTTGTTAACGTGATTAAATCAAATTCAATATTACAATAATTATATTAGAAATCTTATGCCCTGGCGTATTTATATTTTTACTGTATTTCAATTTTAAATGCATAGATAGAATATTTATAAGAACAATGTGAATAGTTACCCATACCGGTGTCCATATAATAAAACAAACTAATCTTGTAAACCTATTTTGAAAAGGTATTAAAGCATACAAAATACAAATAAACTAATTTGTTAGATACGATTCTACATTATACATTACACCCCTTGACGACCATTTCATGTTTTCATGATATCTGAATGGTAATATAATAGTTAGAATAAATTAAAATTTCACTTGATTACATTAAAAATACCAATGAAAATAGGAAATTAAAACGTGTATGATATACTAAAGATAACACAATTACTATATTACAAAATATATAATGGTGTATAATATTGCACATCTGGTACGGAATATTTTTCCTCTTCCTAATGCGAAAGAAAGCTGTAATTTTATCAAGTAGTAGAGGTATCACTCAACATACGCACATCATTTCAAAACCCTGAAACTCATACAAAAATAAACATTATTTTATTATTAGGTGTTCTTTCTTACGACAAGTCCATTTCTTTTGTCAGTGAACTTAGACCGCCAATGCACCCTGTCCTCTTGCCTCCTTCAGCGGCCAGAATTTTCTTCTTTCCTTCAAGTTATCCAATAATTGGATCCTCTTTCATCCTAACTCCTCTTTCCCGCAACCTTTCCTTCTACGACGACTTGCAGAAGAAAATTACTCTTAACACTATAAGAAATACTTTTTCTTTAGCACCTCATCTTATTAACTTTTTGGGTTATAAGCGTATGTACTAATTACGTTGATGGTACTACGAATGAGGAAGCTTATTGTCGTTATTGAATGTTGTTTTTAATATTACTGCAAGAAATGCTATGAGGCATCCAACTTTTATTTTCTTATGACTCAGGTGCACCTTTGGTCTCGAAATTTTGGAAACCTTAAAGTAAGATTATAAAGGAGAAATATTGGGGGGCAAACCAAGGTTTGCGAGCTTAAAAATAAACACGTGTATACACACTTTTTGGCTGGTCACCGAATTTCTTACAACTGGTAGGTGGTGTTGCCAGTACCACAGTAAATAATAACTACCATAATTACGTTGGAAAATTGATTTAAATAAAAAATAACTTTTTGTATGATTTTTAACGTTATTTCCTAATTGTTCTATGCCTATCCTGGAATTGATTTATGCCCCCCATGGTAGGAACCACTGCTCTAAATTCTACCTAACTCATTTAGATAACGTTAGCGTAGTTAATAATGTATTTGCGAGTAGTCTGAAAGTATATTGGAAAGTGGTAAAAAAAAAAATTGGCCAAATTGTCAATCACTAATTTATCTCTTATCTGTCCAAAGCGATGGTTTCAGAAAACGTGGTTAAGCGTGTAGGTACATAGAAATAAATTTAATACAATTTTAAGGGTTGGATAGGTTTATTCATATTGCAGACCAACTATATTTTCAGTACAAATTAAAAGTGTGAAAATGTTGAGATGAAAGAGAACATGAGGACAGAATTCATCCATGAAAAACTGTCTCCTTTCATTCTTGGAGATGCACGGTGAATGAATGCTGTCAACTATGGTCGCTCATTAAAATGCACCTGAAAACGTACCGCAAATACTAGGGAGGGAACAACGAGCACAAATATGAGTCAGGGGAAACGGAAACATGGTTTAAAGGGATATATTTGTGGAATCAACTAATGTAGGGTAGAAACTGAATAAGTCCATTTATCTTTCTTTTTTTTTAACACGGTCTCCGCTTGGGAAAATGTGTATACACTACTTACCTTATTAAGTTAGGAATAAAGAAAGTGGAATTTATAGTAATTGTATCAACATTTTCTTGTAGGGAGATGGGAAAATCATTTAGGAAGTAACACCCGTGGTAAACCCAACCGGAATTTGAGCCCGTGATCTCTCCCGTCATCGGCAGACCAATCTACTACGATAGTAATGGCTTAGACTTCTTTTCCACTGATAAGGTTATTTTCCATTATTAAACTTGGTGACACTCTAGGTCTTAACAGTTCTTTGACACCACCTTGAAGTCGTTTATTTTGAATTTTACTTGAGATTCGAATAGTTGTATTTATGTGTCAAATATAAAATAATTCTCCAAACTGAACTCATACATAAATTTATAAAAAAAATACATCATTTTATAATTCCATTTATCGGTTGTTTAATATTTTTAAAAAGTGTTTAAGCCTTGAGTCAACCTAAAAGCATCCGGCAAATCTTTCGAAAACTGTTTGCTAATAGGAATGAATACATCAGCGTAATTGTTTTATCATCACAGTGGTCCAAAAATTATAGAACTATCAGGAAAGGAATAGTTAAACTTAAAAGAGTCCAACTCACGACCGATTAAATTGAATATTAAATACAAGATTAAGCTACAAAATCAGAACGTGTATTGAAGTGCGGATTTCTGCAATTTTTATTTAATATAAGCAGATTTGAGATCAGTGTTTTCACTCTAGAATATTCATTTTTCCGTTTTGTCATATTTAATTTGGCTATCTTTTAATTAAAGCTACCGACAATTGCATGATGATGCGTCTCCTGGCTCGAGCTGCATTACTTTCATAATTCGCATGAATTTAAAAATTCACCTTGACATGGGAATCGAAACCAGGACCTTTGGTCTAGTGCAACAAAGCTAAATGACAGACCTATCAAGGACTGATCCCATGCTCGGGATAATTTTTCACTCATATTTAAAGGCGGAGTCTGTGATGGACGTGTGAATATCACCGACTACTAAGAGCCATCATTGATATCACAGCCACTGGCGATTAGGTTGTGGCTTTATGCTGCAAGTAGTACAAATACATTTAGCAATCCAAGAGAATCAAGACGGAATAAAGTATTATTATTATTATCATCACCACGTCTTACTACCCGATCGGGCTATGCGCACTTACGCTAATGTGTAGTGGTAGGGTGATTGTGAGATGAAATGAAGGACCTACAGTTTAACGTGGAATCTGATCCACGGTGAGGTCTTGGCAGTCTACACATTCACAAGTTGTGATTAATACACGTCTTGTCAGAGGTGAAGGGAGAGTTTGGAAATCAGATAAATATGTGTTGGGATCGAGGATTGAACCCCGGTGCCCCAGCACAGAAATCTGACACCTTACCCCTAGACCACCAAGTCACCTGGAAGAAAGTAGCGCTAGACAAGTATATATAACAATGGGACGATCCCTGGATATCTCAGTAGAAAAGCATAGTTTCGCTAATACATAAATCATTGGTTGAATTCACGTGTAAGGATATAATTTTTCAATTTATTATTCAGATACGGTTAATTTCTGTGACTAGCCCCATTCATATCCCAAGCTTCACTTTAATATATATTTAATTGTATCTCGTTGATTCCTTACACTACTTTCCTAAGTTACGTGATATTCATGGAGTGAAATGGGTTTTTGATTTCTGCAAGTTGTCATGAGAGGGATTTGAAGTTATTAGATAAAGCCTTAATTACAGCTAGTATTTAGACTCATATAACTCATAAATGATTAAATGTTCTATAAGGTTAATTTTACTTTAAAAGTATTATTTCAAAATAAATATTTTATTTTATAAGAGTATCATGTCATTTTCTTAACATACTCGTATTTTGATAAAATAAATATATATTTATTAATTTCATTTTTAATTTTATTTTACCAAACAAGGGAGAGAAAAGGGTAAAGTAAGTGAGGAAATCATTCTCTATTTTCAATATGTTACAAAAAATGGTAAAAAAAAATATTAGTCAATGTAGCTTCAAAAACTAAAGTAAATACAAATTATATTTTCCTTTTTTAATTGAAGAAACTAATAAAAATATACATGGTTTTGTGTTAAAGAACTATTTTTCTTTGAACCACACGTTATGTTACAATCAAATATATTTATATTAATTTATTTGATTAAAGCCGGAAGATAGGTGTGTGTATTTATATAATAATGGGACCTAGCCACTTTTTAAACTATGACTGCAAATTATTCCGATTGTTTTTGTTATACGCAAAAATTAAAGAAAGAAGGAAGAAGAGGCAAGGCAGGATAATTAAAAATACATGAAAGGGGTAAACAATTATTATTCTAGGTGTACAGAAACCGATGTTCACGGTAGGTAAGGTAGAACTGCGAAATCGTATATTAAAAAAAAGAGAGTGAAAGCCTTAGTAATAACCGGCATGCGCGGCTTTAATTGTGATGTTTGTTTTACGATGATTAATTGGAAATGTCATGTGGAAAATAAAGGTGTTTTTATTTTGTGAGAGACCATTATAAAATAATTTTTTTTATCAACTTTACCAAAAATAAATACATACACGTTAACGTCGGATCGGCTTTGATCAGATGATATTTGAGCATCGATATATATCGAAATATGTTTCATTGGACCAGATCTGGCAAAAACTAACTAGAACATATTTATTAAACACAATAGTGTGTGTTGAGCACGTCTTACCATCCACCTGGGATGTTTGAATACTCACATTAATGAGGTAGTAATTTGAGAGGAAGCTTTCCTGTATTTGCTTGGAAGTAAAATAAAATAATGCTGTACATAAGCCCCAATCTTCCCGTAAACACCAAGTCAGATAAACACATTTTTGGTGCCTTAGCCACGTGACCACTGTTTCGGGTAATATAAATTATTTTTATCCCCGCGTCTTACTATCCATAAATTGTATACATATCAGGTACTATTTAGACTAGTGTAATAGGGATATGAAAGGTTGGATTTAGAGGATATGTATCCACACTTTTGTGGAGGGAGAATGGAAAACATTGTAGAAAAAATACCCTCAGTACACCTGACTGGGATATGAACCCTTGTCTCCCCATCATCGGAAGTCTATTGTAGGAGTGACACCTTAGACCATGTGTCCACAGAAGTAGATTGTTTATTTTTACAACACCCTTCTCATGTAAGTGATGGCACGGTTTCTTAAAAAAAAACAAAAAAACATATTTTAAGTCGTCAAGAACCATTGGGTAAAAATGCGCACATCCAAATTAAAATAATTATTATATTTTGACAAATTTGGCCTTTAAATGTAGTTTTTACTTTACAACCACAGCTTCTTATAGTTTATTTTGACTGTCAGCGAAGTTTTAACATTTTCCTTTAGAATAGACATCATTGTAATGAAATATAATGGTCCCATGGGGTTAAGGATCAGGATAGCAATAGATTGCCCATGATGGTCGGGGTTGGATTAGGTTTCGAGGTAGTTTAGGGAGAGTTCCCATCGCCACATGGGATTTATCACAGTGTTTTTTCAATACCCTGTGTACGTTGATGTGGCTTTGTTTTTGAAAACCATCCTCCTCTTTCCTTTCCCTTAGGTTTAAATGTTTAGTAATTTTGTTTTTAAAATATATAAACTAAAACAATTAGTTTACACATCTAATTTCTAGCTTTCTGATGTTTTTAACACTATATAAACACTGACTTCAGTTTATTATTTGGATTGTTTTATGTTATAAATGAATATACATATTTTTTTAAAAGAAAAAGGTTCCTGGTTCTTGTAGGAAAACATTAAAATATTTCTTATGTTCCAACTGCTGGGCTGGTAGCCTCTACATCTATAGCAGGCGCAAGCAATCGACAATTATACATATTAATACAAAAACCATAACTAATGGAAATAATTATATCCTACAGTGATTCGGGATTTGAATATTACTATATATCCGACCCATGTTGGTTTCCCCACAAATATAATAAGTGTAGCGAAGATAAGGAAAAATTCTTAAGCATAAATAGGGTAATGGGTCAAAATATGCAATTCTTAAAAAAAGGGGGGCATATAAACATTGGCAATAGGCTGTACAAGCCTGTTTATTTTCAAACAACAAGTTTATAAATTTAGTAAATTAGTAAAGTTATTACAATAGCCGGGGAAAAGCGCAAACCCCATAAAAAATATTGTAGCCTTTGAAACTATAATCATTGAAACATGGATATTAAAAAATATATATCAAAATATTAACATGGACGATCGAGGCTAATACACGAAATATGGTATCATCCTAACAATAGATAGCTTTACTTTTCACAATACCAAAATAAATTATTAGAAAATTTACATAATAAAAAAAATATTAGGAGAATTTTGCCCCTAACTATACATACAAAATTACTCTATCTGAAGTCGGCATCAACTACCCGAGAGGTGGGATAGTCGCAATACCAGGCACATAATATATTTAAGTAACGGATATAGAAAAGTTTACTGCTACCATGACAACTATATAAAATATTATTGTCCTAGACGTTATTTAGTATCCCTAATTTAAACATATCCCAAAGTTTCATGTTATACAAACTTACTCTTCATACTGTCATATCGGATAGATTTTATAAAAAAAAATAAGGAATGCATCAAACGCGAGTTACCTACATGTGATGAATACACATGGATGAGAAGTCCTCAATGAACCCAGATATAAATTTAGCGTTCAAATCAGACCAAAATTTAAATTTACTAAAAAATATATAAATAAACTGAGCCAAAACGTAATAAGTACTTTCCCTCACATGATCTTAAATGTTATACCCAAAAATGTAATTTTAATAAATAAATAAATAGGCTGAAAATGAATTTTAACTTACATAGAGGACGAATAAGTCTCTACAACTCACAGTACATTAAAGAGTAAGTCATAATAATAATAACTGGCTTTTAAACAATCCTTCCCAGCTGGGGAAAGCCGGTAGGGGTAGAGAACACATGATGTAATCCTTAATGCGGTCATCAACGTCCACTCATGAGGCGATACTATACAGACGCATGTGCACTGCAATGTTTGTCTGGAGATGCACAGTGGGAGGACCAAGGCCGTAGCCAGCCAATAATTTCAGGGGGGGTTTGGTGAGCACATCCCCCAATTGCTGGAAGATAAAAAACATTATAAATGACAAACGGTTCTAGAAGCTCTCTGAAGTGTTTTTTTATGATAAAATAACCCCCTAGCTGCCGAAGGGTAGGACATTTTCTAAATAGTAAACACTTTTTGAAGCTCTGTGAGGTTTTTTATGGTAAAATAACCCCCAAAATGACGAACGCTAGGAAAATTTCTAAATATTTAACACCTCTAGAAGCTCTTTGAAGTGCTTTTTATAATAACACAGCCGCCTAATTTGTATTTGTATTTTAATTTTTATATAGTTTGAACCATAAATAAAGCTATATATATTTTGTTCATAAAATTTCGCGGGGGGTTTGAACCCCCAAAACCCCCCTCTGGCTACGGCCTTGGGGAGGACAGTCAGAAGAAATTATTTTCTTCTCTAAACGAGCACGCTTGCGCGTTGTCCAAACCCTGGGGAGACTGCGCCCTGGAGGAATAGTGACACTGTGCACACTTTGTTCAAAACGTTCTTGTGTAGACCTCCTTCCGTCGGGTGATTTTTCATAAGCTGACGTGACCTTGACTTCGGAAAGCAAAGATGAAAGGGTGTAAGTCCATGGAATGTTTGTCGGTGGGGATTGATCAATCAATACAAGGTGACCTGGCGGTCTAGAGGTAAGGTGTCAGACTTCTGTGCTGGCGGCCGGGGTTCAATCCTCGGTCCCGGCACAGATTTATCTGATTACCAAACCCTTCCTTCACCTCTGACAAGACATCTTGTGAATGTGGGGAATGCCAGGCCTCCACCGTGGTTCGGATCCCACGTTAAACTGTAGGTCCTCCATTTCCTCTCACAATCACCCTACCATTACACATTAGCGTAAGTGCGTATAACCCGAACGGGTAGTAAGACGCGGTGCTAATAATAATAATAATAATAATAATAATCAATCAATACATTGTACCGTCATCATGGTAAACTTATAAGCTCTACGAAAGTTGTGGTAAAGTGCACAGGGCCGGATTTAAATATTGGGGGTGGGGGAGGGGGGTCAAGGGGGTCAGACACTTCAGGTTTGATGAGCCCCTCCAGCTCAGAAATTAAAATCAACAGCAAAAAGTACAATTATTCAACAAATTTACATATCACAGAAGATAGTTTATTGCATTTAAATGAAACTGACAAGTTATACATACATAGAAGTATACATTAATAAAAACAGTACAATACTTACAGAAAGTCTTTCTTTCTACATTTGACATCTGAAATAGCTGTAATGAATTCTTCAAACTGTATCATCCTTTGAACAATTCTCTCTGCATTCAGAAGGAACAGAGGACTTAATATTTTTATGATTCATCGTCGATGACAACAGAGAAAACACCCTCAATATTTTTAATACAATAGGAATATTAGTAATTTAAAAATGATTTAAAAGCAAATAATATTATTAATCACAATTTGTATTTTTATAAATTAAAGGAATTTTATATCTATCATATTTCTGCATGAAGTGGGTCCCATAACAGTTACCCCTTTTGCCCCCTTTAAATTTGGGCCTTGAATTATATATTTATGTTTTTATTTTATTTCAAATTTAAAACTAAATTAATAGATTCATATATTTAGGTTGTTTATCCCCTAATTTTTTTATAAATTGGACAACTATTAGATTAAGCAAGGTACTTCCACAACTAATAGATTAAGATAAGTCTTAATCTGCATTTTTTCACTAATTTATTTCAATTTAAACGGAGTTTTTACTGTCAGATTTTTGTGCTGGGGGGTCCAGGGTTCAATCTCTGCGCCCTGGCACAAATCTATCTGATTGCCAAGCCATTCTTTCATCTCTGACACGACGTGTATTAATAACAACTTGTGATTGTGTGGAATGCCAGGCCTCCACCATGGCTCGGATCCCACGTTTAACTGTAGGTCCTCCATTTAATCTCACCGTAGCCCTACCATTACACATTAGCGTGCGTATAGCCCAAACGGGTAGTAAGACGCGATGTTAATAATAATAATAATAATAATAATAATAATAATATACCCGAAATTTGGTCTTGATATTTTTCCCATCCATACAGAGCTTGCTGGCTTTGTACTCAGCCCTTGGGAAGTTTTGTGCTTCCGCAACACATGGCACAAAGGACATATACTAAGGAAGTTCAGAGAGTACGGGGTTTCCCGTTGCTTTCACCACTGATTTTTTACGATTTAGTGAAAAAGAGCCAACACATTTTTTCATAAAGTTATTTTTTCATTACTTCCATGCTTCATTATGCCACAATCAACATGGGACTGACGGCTTGGTTTTCTTCTCTGAAGAAAGTTGAGCTACAGATTTTTATCATTCAAGAAAAATCTGTCGACCTCATTTGGGCCTAAACCCACTGATATTGGGTCTTGTGGCAAGTACTTTACCCCTAGATCACCAGGGTCAACATAATATACATCAAAATAATGTTTTTGCCTGAAATTATTTCCAGCTTAGGAGTACAATCATCAAAGTGCTTCCAATAGAATTTTCATAAATTCTGAATTTCACTGACAGAGTGATTTTTCAAACAATACATTTGTGTATGGCTCTATTGAAGAACCATATTCATCATCTTAAAAGAAAAACAAAGTAGATTAATTTTAAATCACCATAGCTAAAACCATATTTTTTATGTTTAATCTATAACTAAAAATGATGGTTCAACGCTAAACCAATCTTTTGAATTTTTTCTTCCAATTAATCAAAAGTTCAATAAGGTTAAGTTTAAAACATTAATATATTTTTATGATTAATAATGATAAATTTGGAAACTTACAGCGTTTGATTACTTAACACGTTTGAAAATTAAGTCTCGTATTTCGAAATTTTTTATCCAAATAGCCTCCCTAATGTTATAAATTCCCTTTAACATTGTTTATATCTGTCATTAGTGTCGTGTGTGAATCAACCCCTAAACTTCCATAATAATTAACCTTAATTTCAGGCATACATCGACCCTTGTCGGAGGGAGAGAGTCCTGTAATCTGGGGGTTATCACCCTTCCCCTTAACCAGCCTCTGTAACACTGTGCTCATACCCAACACCACCCTCTCTACACAACGCAATATTGTGTCGGTTTGATGAATGCTAGCTTGCAAACCAGGGCTACCAAGCACAAATTGGTGCGACGCTGGCGCTGCCAAGTGACAAGGATAAATCGAACTTTGGTGGCGGGATAATGACCCAGAACCTCACACCCCGTCTCCCACCCCAGCGACTATTGCCCCCTTTGCCTGATTAATCCCAGAAATATCCAGCTATCCCCTCTCCGCCACATCACACTTTTTCTTTTATTATTATTTTCAACCCTACCGGAACCCCATTTCTGCGGGACTTTACCACTATTGATCATTGAAGGTTGAAATAGGATGAAGAAATATTTATGATATTTTGAATATTTTTTATGAAGGCGTAGATAACACGAAGTGAAAATGTTTTATTTTATTAGTAATAATTGCGTCGAATATTATTATTGTTGTTTATTTGTGAAAAACTAGTAATATGTGTATTATTTTCCATCACACTTAGACATTTATTAAATTTTCTAGAATATAAAGTTTCCGTTTTAATTTTTTTATAGCACCTCATTTTACTACCCGTTCGTATTATACGTCAATGACTAAATTACGCTAATGGTTTTAGGGATTAGGAAGCTTATAGCAACATTAAATTTACCCGCACTTGCGTGGAGGGATAGTGGGAAATCATTTTTGAAAAATCACTCTCAGTACCCCTGACCGAGGTTCAAACTTCAATCTCCCCATGATATATAATTTTATAAATACAGCAAATACATAAGACGCTTATTGATAATATTGATTTAAGAGTCAGAAGAACACACTATATGTAAAAAAAAAAGTTAAGGGAAAAAATAGATAAATAAATAGAGGACCCTGAATTTCTTAATAAAGTTATTTAAAGATTATAAGTATTTAAATTCTCAGCTAAGTAATCTCCTAGAACCAATGGTCCAATAATATTTATAGTAGCTTAAATGTAAACTATGACTGCTATTGAAATTGGTGTTCCTTCAAGCAAAGATGATAAAGCTTAGTCACCAGGGCGAAGTTAAGTTTCTCATCAACATTTTATAAACAATTCAATTACTTTTTTAACGTTTGTATAAGTAGTTCTGCGAACAGTTGGCCTGGATCTCACTCCTTCCATGTTCTAATTGCTATTAAATTCTTAGGATTTAACTTTGTACTTCTAGTTAAAATATTTCACCTCGGATTTGAAGAGGACATTTTTCTTTGGTAATCAAGCTAGACATAAAATAAATTATTTTCAATAGTTCATTATATTTATAATCCGACACCTTAGCTCAGTCGGTGGCATCATGGGTCCTGGGTTCGATTCCTGGCATGGCCAAACAATTTATCATTGGTGAAATGTGGGTTTACTCTTTCACAGTAATGAGTTAACGGATGGGGACTGGATGTTGTGCCTGCCCTAGTCCTAAGTTAAATTATAAGGTAAATGAAGCTACGACAGTCCTAGCAAGCTGGTGGCGGAAAAATATATAGCTTGAATAAAAAAGTGACCCAGATCACAGGCTGGAAACATTAATGGATGTAAAAGTATAGCTATATTCAAAAAGAATAACAATTGTTCACGTGGTTTAAGACGTAAGTTTCACAATATATGTAATATATATAATATATATTTGTATTGGCAAAAGTAATCGACGTTTCCCGTGTTAGCCTCACAATGAATTGCATGGTTACCCCTGACAATGCTTTTCTTTGCTTCAAACAGATAGTAAAAGAATACTTTTCATTTTATTTCTTCCGACTCAATTATTAATAAATTTAAAAAATATTCAAATTCTAATATTATGAAATATTGGTTCACATGTTCCTGCACAGGGGCTACTAGTTATTAAGTTTTAAACCTCTGCGTGAGATCTATCACAGGTAACTCTTATGGACAGACACACAAACTATTAATTTTATTAACTTAGATACACGTTGCTATGCCTGGTTTTGTTAAAATTGGTTCACGCGTTTGATATTAAACGTGGAACAAACAGACAAAATTACAAACGATGGAGTTAAAACAAGACCATAACCGTGGGTAAAACATAAAACGCTCTGAGCAATAGACTCGGTAGGCTCTGAGTTTAATATCTCTTGGGATGGATCTTTGTGGTTTGAAAGGAGGTACTCTACGAGTTATTTGAAGACCCACTGTAATTGTTTTCCCATGAGTTTAACAGCCCCAATTGAGTTAAGTAACTTTAAAAACACTAAGTGCTCTTTCATACTATACGGTTTTTGTCATACGATAATCTACAATACAATATTTAGATGCAGCTATAATTGTGTTTATTAACTATGGTAGCCTGGCTATTTAATCCATATATTTATTAAGTTATAATTTATTTTATTATTTTCCGTGCACCCCGCTTCACTACCGTCTGAGATCTCCGCATATCACACAAAGAGTAAAGTAGAACCTTAGAGGAAAAAAATATTTGATTTTATTTATTATTAGATTGTTTATTAAACTATTATTTTGGCTAATATGTGTATATACATGCTAATGTAGGCGTATCTCTTAAAATAATAGTAATTATCAGTTATTAAAGTGAAATAAATTACATAATTAACAAATTGATTAAATATATTAATACGGCTACTTTATCATAAATTTTCTCATTATTGTAAATAAAAATATTAAAAAAGTAAATACAAAAAAATATTTCAAAACAAAAAAGAGTACAGTAGAAATAATACAAACTTTACTAATAATAAAAATAATAACAACAAAATAATACTTTATTTCAAATTATTATAAATACTCACTCTAATAATAATAATCATCATTATTATAAATAAAAACAAAAATATATTTTAATAAAGTTGACCAAGACAAATAAATTATGTTGATGTTATATTCAGAAATATATTTCGCTAAGGGCTTTGAGAACTCGTCTAGTATTTAATTTAAGTGATATTTATAATTAATTTCACAAGTAAAACTTAATTGAGATCCTAAACCTAAGTTTTGTAAATGCATCACAAAATGTGACTAGTTTTATTATACGTTTATATTTCATCATCAAACATCGTTAAATATGTACAATAATTCCGATAAGAAAACTTGATGGATATACATATCTATATATACCTTGTATAATAAATCCCAGAAGTGTAATAATTTTCTTTTATGTCATTTCCGAAGCGATCTCATTAAAGATGTCGACCGACCATCTCATTTCCTGCTTTGGGTCCTCATTAGAACTCTTCATCAGAAATAATAACTTGAATGAAAGCTTCAAAAGTTTTTGAAATGAGCACTCAAAAAAGTTTTATTTTAGCAAGTCGTATATTTTTGTTCTTGGATGATGTTGAGTAGTATTTGATATCTTAAGTTTTAATTTGAAATTTCTTTTACGTTTATTGTTTTAAAAATATATTAGTATCGTTAAAATAAATTACATAGCTTAAACTAATTTATCGTGATATGAACTTTATCAGCCTGAAGACACTCATATTTACAACAACAACAAATATATATATATATATATATATATGATTTTTAATTTTAGATTTTTAACAGGTATTATTTTAATTCGAATAGCTAATATTTTTTAGATGTGTTTAATGTCATAGCTATAAATTTAGTTAAAATCTCTTAGAATACATTAAAAACCTAAGTTCAAGTCAAATTCTTTATCACCCTATAAACATTTCATTTATTGCAACAACAACAACAACAACAAAAGTCTCCCTTTTATCTAAAAATAAATAAATAAAATTTCTTGTTTGAAAAGTTCGGTTCAAAATAAGGTTGTAGCAGAAATAATAAATTATTGTGTAGAGGTTATTTTCAAAGACATACACTCCATTTTCACCTTAGAATATTCAGCCACTGAAGTGGGTCATATGATCTTAAGCTCAAACTTTTTATCGATATAATAAATACCTATAAAAATACGAATGATAAAAAATATTTTCAAAGTTAACAGAAAATAAAAGTTTGAATTTTATAAATAATCCTTCCAACTCACTAAAATCCTACTACATAGTGAAATAGGTTGATTAACGATAGAGCCTACTCTAAATATCCTAAATAAGAGTTGCTACGCGTTGTAACATTATTATAATTTATTTATCCAGTATCATTTTCTATTCATCGTGGATATACGCATTTTTAATTACTACAATGGGGTAGGTATGAGTAAAGAATCGTGTCTGAATAAATGTAACCACATTTTGATGGAGGGTTCATGAAAAACCTCTAGGACACAACATAATTAGTACACTCAGCTAAAAATCGAACCCCTGATCTCTCGCCTTCGTTAGAAAATATTACAAAATGAGCCTGACAATAATTTTATTCAGTGTGTCCACCAACGCATGTCATTAAATTGTTACGTTTCATTAAATCCTTTTAATAAAGTCAGTTATATAAAATTTTTGTTAATTTAAGGATATCAAATGCTAATTTTATACATACAAATATACACCAACACTTGAATTACAAACTAGCTTAATCAAGTACAGAGCACCTAACCTTCAACACTAGAACCTGCCTCGGTGGCGTAGTTGGCCATCGCGCTTGTCATGTTGAGCTCGACTGCTGAGGACGGGGAGATCGAGATTCCAATCTCGGTCGGGTAGGCAGTTTTTTTTCCTAAATGGTTTTCCACTTTCCCTTCACGCAAATGCGGGTTCACTTCCCCTAATTCAACCTTCCCAATTCCTAATCCATTAGCGTAATTAGTACTTAAAGCGTATAACCCGAGCGGGTAGTAAGACGTGGTGCTAAATAATAATAATAATAATAATAATAATAAAATTCAACACTAGAACTTAGTTCCATCGCTATAATAAATTGTTTATAATCAAACACTTTATTATTCTAGCCTCCAAAATCTAACGCTGATCTCATCGACGACTCAGATTTTTAGAGTAAATATAATTCATATTAACATATTCATATATTATCAAATATATTAAGAGCTAGATTATAAACTGAGCGGGTAGAAAGACGCCGATATAATTGTCGATTAACTGGTATAATAGATACAACATTGCACTCGAACCTGAAAATATATAGAAAGGTCGTACTTCTGCGTTATTCACTTGACAATATTTTGTATTATTTTCATTTTAAAACAATTGTTTTTTTATTTTGCCGTATTTTTCAAAATATGATAAAACATTACCAGTGTACCAATGTTCTAATAATTATAATTCAGAAAACCACATCACGCTATCACTAATATTTTTATCTTTATAACCTACCCGAGTGGGGTGTGGCGGAATTTTAAGAGCATGCCTTAACCGGGAAATTAAATACAACACGATGTCTCAAACCAGAGATAGTTTTAAAGTGTATCTTTATCTATTTTCCATTTAACATTGGACAAATTGAGAGAAGTCTGATAGTTTTTTAATTTTAAAATAATTATTTTCCAAACTGATTGTATTTTTTTTTATTTTATGAAATGATTTAAATGTTCTCAGTTTTATTTATTTTTCAAATTAACGTATAGAAAACTGAACACTGCTGTGACATATATCTTGAACTGTATCATCTAAATAAGTTGATTGATACCCGTGGGTGGAAACGATCTTTTAATTCAATGGCGAATTACATAAAGATATGAATAAATAGCAGCCATAACCGTAATTAAATATCAAATACTTTGAATTGAAAAATGATACTTAAAAATTGGAATAGAAATCGATTAATTTTGCTAAGTACAGCAATGCTCTCCTCACTGAGCTAGCCGGGAGTCGTCAAACGTTCATCACAGAATTTGACTTAAAATATTAGTGAAGAATGACCCTGGTCACGGGATGACTCCTGGATGGATCAGTGGATAGACCATTCTTATACTAATACAAAAGTCCTTGGCTCTATTCACGTGTCCCGGTGTTGTTTTTCAACTTAAAGAGTACATAAAGATAGAAAACAACATAGAAATATATATTCTTGTAGTGTATTTAATGCCAATGGGATTTGTTGGTATTTCTTGTATAGTATAATATTTCTTAGGTTTAAATGGGATATTAAAAATTCACAATCTACATTGATTGAATGTAATAGAATATAATTCTTATTTATTAAAGAAATTCAGGAAAAGACAAAATACCCAATCACCAATTTATCACTATTAAAACCCGCTTATTTGGCCGCGTGGTCTATATTCTCTTAGAGTAGACTAGACTGTCGATTACGGGTATATCAGGGTTTGAATTTTGGTCTTGTGTACTGGGGTGGTTTGTCCAAAATGGATTTACACTCTTCTTTCACGCAGATATGGAAACATTTCTTGTCAATATAACCACCCTAATCCTTAAAACCATCAGGGTAACTAGTATATAAACGTAAAAACCAAACGGGTAGTAAGAAGCAGTGCCAAATAAAATATAAAATAAATCAGTTTTATTTTTGCACCTCGTCCTATTACCGTTCGGGTTATACGCGCTAAAAATCACTGTTAATATTAATTATTATTAGCACCACCTATTACTACCCGTTCGGGTTACAAGCACTTACGCTAATGTGTAATGGTAGGGTGATTGTGAAATGAAATGGAGGAACTACAGTTTAACGTGGAATCCAAACCACGGTGGAGGCCTGGAATCCCACACATTCAAAAGTTCACGTTTTGTCAGAGGTGAAGGAAGGGTTGGGTAATCAGATAAATCTGTGCCGGGACTGGAGATTGAACCCCGGACCCCCAACACAGAAGTCCGACACCTTACCCCTAGGCCACCAGGTCACCAAAAATCACTGTTAAAGGGCAAATCCCAAATTTCACTTATGATTAATGTTCCGACCCTGCCAGGAATTCAACCCTTTTCGCAAAGGCAGACATTTCACCTACTGAGCTAAGTATAATAATATTTAGCACCACGTCTTACTACCCGCTCGGTTTATACGATTTAAGTACTAATTACTCTAATCGATTAGGAATTGGGAAGGTTGAATTAGAGGAAGTGAACCCGCATTTGCGTGGAGGGAGAGTGGAAAACCATTTAGGAAAAACCACCCCCAGTTAACCCGACCGAGATTCGAACCTCGATCTCCCCGTTCTCAGCAGTCGAGCTCAACACGACAAGCACCTTAGCCAACTACGCCACTGAAGTGGGTTACTGAGCTAAGGTGCTTCACAATAATGTAATCCAAACAAACTACAATATAAATATATTTACCTAGATGAATGATTTGAAGTTACCTAGATTCTTCTTTCTATACTTTTCCCTCATTTCCTTTCAATGCACACGTTCTTAATCAAACCCTGGCCTCGCTTACCAGATTTAAACTCTTTAGGGCAAACTTAAGCCCTAATCGGTTAATTTGCCATATTTTATAATCTGAGTGTGATGGGGCACGCAACGAATGGGTCTGATCTAAGTGTGACGGAGAACATCGTTCAGATTGATCAAGCGAGTTAGTTCAGTGTTCTGCTTTGTTTATTCTGTATCCTCTCCAAGGGCTCTTGAAATGACCTCGTCCCTCCCCCATTCCTGGACCCTTGCACTCTACCGAGGCTGCTACCCCACCCCCTTCCATCTCTCGTCCCAGGAAGGGAGATGAAGGGGTACATTGGAGGCTCTTGATGGGCCTTGTTAGCAGGGCCTGATTGTAACTGTGACGTTATACCCCCCATTCCACTGCCCATACCCCTTGAACCAACGTACAGTATAAACAGGAAGGTTTCATTCGGTTTGGTCAAGTCATTTTTTTTTTCATTTATTCAAGGTATTGAATGTGAACTTTCTGAGCCGACTGATTATATCCACACACGACTAATAAACTAACTTAAATCTAGAACAGATACAATATCCAGCCTCCCTCCCCCACAGACATTAATTCTTCACTGTGAAAGTGGAAACCTACTTTTACCTATGGTTAATTTTTCGGTCATGCTGGGAATCTAACCCGGGACACTTTAGTTCAAGTCACGCTACAGTTTGTTTTTGTTTTTTTGTTATTTAAAATCCTTCCTTCCCCTCTGACAAGACGTGTATTAATCACAACTTGTGAATGTGTGGAATACCAGGCCTCCACCTTTGTTCAGATTCCACGTTAAACTGTAGGTCCTTCATTTCATCTCACAATCACCCTACCATTACACATTAGCGTAAGTGTGTATAACCCAAAACGGGTAGTAAGACGCGGTGCTAACAATAATAATGATAATAATAATAATATAAGATTTATTCCCATATATTAATTAATTACGTAGACTAGATTGTCAATGACGTGGAGATCCAAACTCGAATTTTGTTTGGGTCCTAAATATACACTCTCCCTCCACGCAAATGGGATTACACCTTATATAAATATAACTATCCTCACCTCTAAAACCATAAGCGTATAATCCGAAAGGATAGTAAGTCGTGGTGTAAAAAAAAAGTATTAGATTATTTTTATAGGCATAAGGAAGGTATATCTAATGGGAAACCCACATTTGCGGGAAGGGAAATAAAAAAACCTTTTATGTAAATAAAAATTGTCATAATACTTGGCTGAGATTCGAACTTTGAGCTCCCCGTATAAATGATCTTGACATTAATACCACGTGCTCAAAGATGCACGTTGAATTCCACTTAAGTGAGTTAAACAATTTTTATATAATTTTATTTGAAGGTGGGACCTTAAGAATTCAAATTATGGAAGGTAGTTTGATTATAAACAATCGTAGACGTTTCCTAAATTCATAAAGTTTTCATTTTACTTGTTCGGGATATTGGATATGTATAGTATTTTGGCCTAAAATAAAGAGAATGAAATATTTTATTGTGGATGTTTATAATCTACTTGAGCTATGAGATAAAAATGTCGTCAGCAAACTTTCCATGAAATTATAATGCGATATATCTTTTGAACAAAAATTGGTTACATAACTTATTTAGCAGATAGACTTATAACATAGGATTTAGGATTGAAATAACTCATATCTAGATTTTAGTGTAAGGATTAAGTTTATTCCTTAAGGCATCACTCCCGTAATAGACTAGACTGGCAATGACGGAGAGATCAAAGTTCGAATCTCAGTCCGGTGTACTGAGGTTTATTTGAAAAATATTTTTCCATTCACCCTCCACGCGAATGTGGGTACACTTCCTCAAAATATAACACTCCTAAAACCATTGACGTAATTAGTACATAAGCATATTATAACCCGAACGGATGGTAAGATGCAGTGCTTAAAACAAGTTTTATTCATCTAAATTAAAACAACTGCATTTTACTTAGTGCATAGGTCGCCCACCACAAGAAATCATCACTGTAATTTTTCGATCCTTGCTTTTAATTGGTAGGATATTTACCTTAATAAAGTCATAAAAAATCGTTGTGTACTTACCATGTTTTTCAAAGTTAACAACCTATATCTGTGGGTTAAGTTCTTTAACTGTATATTAGGCTTTGGAACAAACATATAGATCTTATAGAAAATAAATACAGATAACTCAACTTGACAAAATTTCACAAGATGCAACAGGCGAGTCTCAAAATTGTCACTATCTACAAACCAGGACGTCTTTAGAACATAGTGTATGGCTAGGAAAGTTAATTTGTAAAAGATGTTCCTACGTTAGTAAACTGACTATAATCTAGATGTTCGGAATCTTACGACACAATCGTACATATTTTCACTTTATATTATATTTTGGGGAAAAAAATGCTCTAAAATTGGGTCTCAGTGAACTACCATTAAACAAATTCTTTACTATAAGCCAAAATAAAACACACATTTTTATTGATCATCTAAAACACTTGCCAGGTATCAACTTTTAACTACATAATTAAGTAATTTTTGAAAATTTTTAAATTTTTCAAAACAAATTTTAAATAAATCATCTTTAATTTTAAGAGTAGAACTAACATTACAATTTCACCTCAAGCTATGAGAGTATAAACTTTAAATATTTTAACTTTGGTCAAAAGCCATTAAACCGTTCTATCTGGAACACCCGTTATAAACAAACATAAGAACAGACAAAGGGATAATATAATTTTAAAACCTACTTGAGTTCAGAGAAACGTAAGAGATCATAATCCATTATAATTTCGAGAACTAAAATGTTCACGATTTCAATCTTTTCTCTTTATAAATAAGTAAAACTTTGGTCAAAAGCCCTTAAACCATTTTATCTGGAACACTCGTTATAAACAAACATAAGAACAGACAAAGGGATAATATAATTTTAAAACCTACTTGAGTTCAGAGAAACGTAAGAGATCATAATCCATTATAATTTCGAGAACTAAAATGTTCACGATTTCAATCTTTTCTCTTTATAAATAAGTAAAACTTAATATGTAATTATATGAATAGTTAGATTAGATTAATAACGTCTCCAGCAAATCTTTGTGACGGCAGTAGACTGCTGTTATCTACCTCTGGCAACAAACCCCTGAGCCAACATTAAAGCTTCGCCCAAGAGCACTTACCACTCGTAGAACTTCAATATTCCATTCCATCAGACTTGTTCAAGCCTTGTCGAGGTCTGACAAATATTTGTCCTTCCACCCCACTCCCCCATACTACTTCCCCCTTCCCCATAACCATCATAGTATATCATACACAAACCAATCGATGCTACACAACGATGCGCCAGACGAGCTTTCACATGCAAATTTCCTGTTTAACCATACCTTCAAAGCTAATATTGTCTACTCTAAAACAAACAAGATGGTTTGTGTTTGAACTGTTTATACTTAGGTATAGTTGAAGAGTTTATTGGCAAAAAATATTGTTACCCTATCCATTTATTTGGGATAGTTACCATTACCCTCTTGTGTTGAAATGCACTCAACAAAACATTTAATCAAATATTTAACAGAATTATCTGACAGCTAGAAAATTTACTAGATCTACTTTCACTTACTCATACGTCAGTTTATGTGATATGAATAAACCACTTTTGATAACTAGTATAGTTACCCATCAAATAAAATATATAATAGAGTAAATTATTAATGTTGGCTCAAAAACCTTTTTTGTATTTTCTAGAAGACACTTCCTATGAAATTGGACTGTAATTAGGTGGGCTTAGTGACACTTGTGAGCTCCAACTCTCTTTAATATTAGCTTTCTTTTGAACCACATGACTATAAATGGTAAAACCCATTAGTATAGTTTTTACAGAATATAAATAATGATTAAAACTTCATTGGTGAGTGCATGGTCTAAAGTGTCATTCTAGCAATAGAATTTGTTAAAAGTGACAGGAAATTCAGAGTTTTAATCACAGCCAGGTGTATTGAGAATTCCTTTATCCCCGATGATTTTTTCACTTTCCCTTCACTCAAAATCTGGTACATTTTTTCACAATTATAAATTAGACCCTCATACTGACTCTACTAGTATAAATATTTAGGTACTAGCTGAAAAAACCCAGTACTACTCGGTTTAAGTTAAGTTATTGGTATTTTATACATTTCTTTGGAATGAAGTTGAAATTTTCCTTAGAGAATAGTTTAAATAGAAAATTAATTGATACTATATTCAACAACACATAGGGAATTTTAGTGGTCTAGTATATAAATCATTTTATGTCAGGAAAACAAAACTTCAGTAACTAGGATGTAAATTTTATTATAAGATGAAAAACTCAAACCCATCTCTCTGTTCTTTTATTAATTCGAAGGCTTGAAAATTTCAGTTGGGAAAAAAAATCGAAAATACTTCTTCGTTATATTCTGTCCCGTGGTCTATACTATAAGGCTAGTATTCAAAGTCTTGGGTTTCTAGGTCATCCAGGGGCTTCTGGAGGGTGTGAAAAGACACACACATACATACACACACACTTTAGGAAATGTTATATATAGATTTGTGTAAGGTGATACCTGATTGAAAAATTTTAATTTTCTGGATATTCTGAACCTCAAGTTTTTTTTCTACTTTGGTTTTTTGAAAACAACCTCAGTTTGGGGACCACAATGTAAATTTGTAATCACCAAGAATGCTTGTAACTTTTTGGTTTAGGGGCTACCATTATGTAAAATTCAAGCTTCCTAGGTCTTCTAGGTTTTGAGATGATTTCAAATTTGTTTTTGGTAAATCCCTTACCCTAATTTTATGAGCTCACACAAGAAGATTTGATATTTTGTGTCTAGGGATATCTACCTGCAAAATATTAGCTTCCGTCGTCTTTTGGCCTCCAAGATTGATTTGACTGGATAAAGGTTAATACGTAATTATATAATGGCTAATTCTTTTAAAATATTTCAATCAGAAAAAATAATAATTGAGAATTGAAAATCTAGCTCCCTTACGTTCAGTTCTTTGGTCTATACTAAAAGTTTATAGCATTTGAGCTATCTGGTTTATTTAGGGTCTTCTGGTGGGCGTAGAAAGACACATACACACACACACACGCACGCACGCATACACATACACATACACATACATACATATATACATACATTCTCTCTCTCTCTCTCTCTCTCTCTCTCTCTCACACACACACACACACACACACACACAAGGAAATTATACATAAAGGTAACCAGTTTAAGACCTCAGGCTTACAATTTATGTTCTGAAAATTGAAAAATGACACCCGGACACGGGAATCGAACACAGGACCTTTGGCTTAATACGCCAATGCTCTACCACTGAGCTATCCAGGAGTCATCCCGTGTCCAGATTCATTCTTCACTCCTATTTTAAGGTAGAGTCGATGATGGACGTGCAGAAATCGTCGGCTACAAATGTGTGACTTTATTAAGATCACGAGCTATCAGATAACGCAGCCAATTTCGAGTTGGTAGTTGGCTTAATGCTGCCACTTGTACAATTATTATAATTGTAAGGGATTGCATATTAAGAATCAAATAACATAGATAATATCTTTGTCTATTTGATTCTTACAATTTATGTATAATGGCAAAACTAAGCTAATCCTAAGAACGTAGGTTAATCACAAGTTTCCCTTTTCTATGATTATTGGTAGTTTATCCACCCAAACAGATAGTAGTGTTATTTTTTAATAAGTCAAGTTCTGCATGTATACAAAAAACAAAAACAAATCTAAGGTGCACCCTATAAAGATTACCTTAACCATTTATTTAAATTATAAAATATCTTGGCTAATTGAGTTAATTGAGCATTCGCGTGGTCTAAGAATTTACGCTCGACACATTAATTTGTATTAAATTTAATTATGCTCAAGGTACACACCCTGGGATATCACTAAGTATACATGAAAAGATTCACCTTTCTATTATGCCTAGTTTTTGAAACACACACCGGTGGCCACAAGGCTCAAAGTGTCAATTTCACAATATGCAGTCAACCCTACTCATAATGAACCACTATGAACTCATTTATTTGCTTCACAATGCCTGAATTTCACTAAAACCAAAATGTGTTCCCCCCTATTCTTACAAAGAGAATTAATATTATTGAAATCTATTAATAATTAACACTAAATAGTTGGTAATGTGTTGTTTCTAGCTGTGTATTTTTTTTAAGGTAAATCCTTATTCTAAACCCTTCTTTAGAGTTTGTGATTTTTTTACATTTGATTTCAAACTATACATACAGTCAATACACACTAGAACAGTCTTGACGTCTTAAAATATATATTTCGCTGCCAGTTAACTTTTTACACTCTTATTCAAGCCATATACAACTTATTCTGTTTCTGGTCTAGAAAACCTTTCCATAGCTTCTACTGTGACCTCATCCAATTATTTTAAATTCATGACAATTTTACAGCCCATAACAAGAAATTCTTTAGTTATAAAGGGTTTTTTATTGACGTCTTGTAGCATTTTTTAAGTGTGACACTGTCCTCTCCCTCGAACACCACAAATTCATTAGTAAAACCAATGTGCCCAAAGCAGTTCTGTATATTGGCCATTCAAATATTTCTTCACGTCCTGATGGCAAAAAGTTAAACCGTACAACGAATTTATTGGTTTAGCCATGGTATAAAACTTAAGCCAAAGGTTTAGAGCTCAGTGGCTGTCTTCACTCAGTATTTCGTCCCCTTCTCATTCCATTATTTCAGTAGTTAAATATGCAAACAAACTAGAGAAACAGTTTCTTCAAATCCTACATAAATTTCACAAAATTATAACGAATAATGAATTGGGACATATGAACTATATTCATTACTATGGGCTCGAAACACTTGCGCTGAATGAAACTTGCACTGAATGACAATTGTGCCTAATGGCACTTGCAAGGAGTGACACTTGCGTGGAGCCACCTTCTATTCAACGAACCTGGTTTTGACATCAGATTGGGTTAAGACAATTGCTCGGAATGACTTATTTTTATTATTTTTTCTATTCATATGTTATTTTATTTTGAGAAACTCTTAAACGAAAGGATTTTGTTTCCAAGGAACCTACGCTTGGGAATAGTCTCTTTTCATTCCCCTTATAATTTATTGCTTCTAGTAAGCTCATCAAATATTTTCTTTATGTGATGTATTGTTTGTTTTGTTTTCTCCTTTTGATTTTCATTCAGCTTTTTGTTCGCTCTCCTTTTATGATTAAGTCAAGAGTTATTGTTTTGCTCTAATTTTTGAATGTAGCCCATCAATTTAAGGACATTTTTAAGATTTCCATTTTTTTCAAGTTTATTAAAGGTTTCACTAATGACTTTATCAGAGTTGATTGCTGACTTTTTTTCCAGTCCTTAAGGTTGGAATCTTTTCTGTTGTACGTGTGTCCATGATATTCAGCATCTTATCGGAGGGTGTTGATCAACGGGTAGACATTCGGATGTGCCCTTCAAACCAAACTGTTTAACCTGCGCTTCCAACTTTCAGAAACAATTTAATTTGGTGCTGTCTGATGGAACAGTTCTATCTTTTGAAATATTGTGGTTTCAGAGCCGTTGATCGACGAAGTAATGGTAGAAATCTCGGAGTTTTTCATTTTATGGTGAGTCTTCTTGTATACATAACCAAGCATCGCCAATCTTATTTAGTGATACGTGTACCATTGCACCACACATTCGAATGTTAAGCCAAACTTCCTAATTTGCGTTATACTCGGTCACTAAACCAAGTTTTTTCACTTTGCTCCACATACCCTGGTTGAAGTGATAGTTGCATCCATAAATCTTTGCTGATAGGAACAAAGATTTTACTGGCCTTCTCAAAATCATTAACAACATATTTTGGATTTCAGCCAAGAACGCAGTTTTTCCCAGCTATAAATAATCCGTCGTGAGTTTCACGTGACTTGTTTGTCAAAAGCACATAGATGACAGGGATAGCATTAGTTTCTTCTAAAGAACTTCCCATATCAGCGTTGATAGTGAATATCTGCCCAAACTACTTACTGGAACTTTTGAATGTTAAATCAGTAAAAAAAATAGATGATCTTAACAAGACAGTTTTTTCTTTTGTGCTGATCATGTAGCATTTCTATAAGTACATGAAAAATAATGAAATTCACTGTTGAAAACAACCGGTCTCAGGACGCAAGATTTATCTACTGCGACTGAAAATGAAGGTTTGCAATTCCGACAACACTCTGGCATGCGGTACAAAGAAATGATGAAGGGAAACCCTTTATTTGTTTTGTTTTTTATCAAACATTATGATGGGCTGGATATGATCTTGAGGTGAGCTGGATATTTATCATGGGTTGTAATTTGGAGACGCCTGTAAAAAATCATGCGACCATTTAAGTGGGTTAAGAAGAGATGGGAAAACTATAGCAATACAGCCTTTAGGAAAATAAAACAATCTGAATCTTACACAACTGTAAATCGAACCTCAAACTCCACATGTAGCCGGCAGTCTCAGCAATGGCAAAATTTAACGCCTTGGACTTTGTGACCACCGGTGTGGATTACCATCCAGCATATTTTCTGTGGAACACCATTCCCTCACGACTGTATGGCGTGGAATATCCTACCCGCGGAGTTTTGAAGTGTTAACTCAAACAAAGCTACGCTCGTTCTCACTGATTGGTAATCCGCCGCTGCGAAGCGGACGAATTCACCGTACAGCCACCTCCATAAGCCAGCTTCACGTTTGATTCGATGCACGTTACTATTTGACTGGATAACCTCCCATTTGTTTCACAGTCTTCTATTTCATGGCGTCCCTATCGGTGGCATGAATATTATTTAATTATAACAGGTAAATATCACAGCATAATCACATATTAATATAGTAGGATTCATGTATAGTCAAGTTTTATTGGGAAGAACCTTATCTGACATTTAGAAAAACTACTTACCTACTTTCCTGTATTCATACGTCAAGATGTGTGATTTAAGTCTGTCACTTATGAAATAAAAAATACAAAATAATACTAACAAAATAGTCAAATGCTACCAAATCTGTCAGCAAAATTTTTGTTGTATTTCGAAGGCCTTTTATATTAAAATTGGACTAAATTGTGGGATTTTGTTAAGAATAACATTTTATATAAAACAAACATATGTTTATTTTTGGCCACATTGATAAAGATTTACTACACTATTTGTATTATAGCTTAGATATTGGAAAAACTTGTCAAAAGTGACAGTTGCAAATAAGATGTTTTGACCTATAACCGATTATTAGACTAATGTCCTACTAGTATTTTAAAAATGACAATTTGAGTCTGGATGCATTTTTCATATACCCTGGTTGCCTTATAGTATAGTCTGTCAAGGTAAGACTTCTAGCTTTCAGGATAAACGAAGTGTATGCACAACTTTACATCCATTACTGTCTCCAGCCTGTGGCTTGGCTCAGTTTTTTTTAATAAAGTGTAATATATTCCATTACCATCTCGCTAGGCTTGTACTAGCTACATATGCTTTAACATCTGATCTAAGACTAGGACAGGCTGAACATCAAATCCTTAGCCGTTAATGCATCACTGTGAAAGGGTAAACACACACTATATTTATGATACATTTTTCGGCCATGCCGGGTAATGAACCTGGTACCAAACCTAGACAGACATGCTACCGACTCAGCTATGATGTCGGATTGTAGGTTCAATTACGGTAATACAATTTGTTAGTTGTGTCGAAAATAAATCAATACATTTAGTTTTTTTTAGCACCACGTCTTACTAAACGTTCAGGCTATAAGCGTATTCACTGATTACGATATCGGTATTTTGGATTTGGATGGTTATATTTAAAGGAAGTGTACTCGCATTTGCGTGAAGGGAAAGTGGAAAACCATTTTGGAAAATCACCCTCAGTACACCGACATAGATTCAAACCTAGATTTCTCAGTCATCGGCAGTCTTATTCTACTGCGAGAGCATCCCCTTAAATCATACGGCCATTGAACTGGTTATTTTTACTATTATTATTATTATTATTAATATTATTATAAACTGTACAATCGATTAACCCTCAAAGGAAGCAATCTTACTTGTATTGATAACTCACTATGTATAAGGACGAGGGACAAACTATTTAGGAAAAATCGCCCACTGTATACATAGCCAGGATTTTAAACATTACCTCCTTTTCCTCGTCATGAGCTTGACATATATTCTGTGTTTCCACTAATGTGGGTTCTGCCATCCTTATTAATAGTATGATTATGATTTAATCAAATCAAGGGGGATCACCCTGAAACGTTACAAACTGAATACGTACTGCACATTCTGAATTCGTGGACACGTGGATTCAAGGTTGGGCTTTTTTAAAAAGTTTGTTCATACAAGGAGTGACTGTGTAGTTGGGGATCAAATTCCTGTACGTTGTATTAGGTCTTGTTTTTCTTAAATTTTTCTTTCTTTCTCCACTCAAATGCTCGTATATTTCCTCTAAAATATACCCATATAAATATAAGCTTAAAAAAGAGTAGAGGTCATTTAATATTAGATTTTTGACGAAGGCAACTATACATTAGACATCAACAAAATTGTATGTAATTTTAGAGGCAATTTTTTACTTGTGTATTACCTATTTTTAGGGTAAAACTGTCGTATTGGGTTGGACTCAATTATATGCATATAATATATACCTATCAATCTTTTCCACAATTATACTAATAGAATATATTAGACGCCATGTAGGGTTTATTACATATCACATGGTTTACCTACCATTTGTGGGCTGTGTTATGGGCCTAGATCGCTGACCACGGACAAGCTTTCTAAGTCGGACACTTGGCATGGCGTAATTTGGACGTATGCCATTAGTAATCCAACGCAGCTGTGGATAAATAAATACAAAAAAAAAGTAGGGAAATGGATCTAGGAGAGCTCAGTTAGACATTACGTGATACGTTTCTTCCCTCTTTCTCATACGTTGAATCTTGTCAGCCTGTTAGAGAGGATTCATTACCTTTTATGAGCATGTTTGTATCTGAGACAGACGTATCCAGACATTATATAAGTGTTGGATTTGGTCAGTAGGGACACTCGAGGTACTAGGTGGCTAAAGGGGACTTTTCTACCGGTAATTAACGTTGCTATGTCACGCTCTTTACACAAAAAGGCTTAAAACGGCTTTATCGCCATTGATTTGTTTGCACTTCATGCTTATTAGTTTAAGGTGGCGTTTCCACCTATGATTATCCTAGAGTGTTTCATGAAATCTTAACTGTAATTATGTGTTCTTTCAGCAGCAGGTTATTAACAGAAATAGACAAGTTTCGTGCCCTAGCTGCATGGCTTATTTGCGTGCTTCGCATGGTGCATAGTCGTGCAACTGCTCTTCACTAAGTTTAGTATTTTTGTCTTATTAGACTTGTATGAAATACATCCCTTGTCTGAGGAGCTAATTATCTTACTCTATACCTTTGAATAAACTCACTGTTATGTTATTATTATTATTATTATTATTAGCACCGCGTCTTACTACCCGTTCGGGTTATACGCACTTACGCTAATGTGTAATGGTAGGGTGATTGTGAGATGAGATGGAGGACCTACAGTTTAACGTGGAATCCGAACCACGGTAGAGGCCTGGCATTCCCCACATTCACAAGCTGTCTTGTCAGAGGTGAAGGAAGGGTTTGGTAATCAGATAAATCTGCGCCGGGACCGAGGATTGAACCCCGGCCGCCAGCACAGAAGTCTGACACCTTACCCCTAGACCACCAGGTCACCCCCACTGTTATGTTAAAGTGATTTGTGTATAACATTATTGCTGCCTGATATGTTTCATTCCTTTTATGGAACAGCCATGTTATTTAAATTTATTTTACTTGTGTTTTGGGCCTTCATTCGAAGTATAATTAAAACAATTTAATTTAAATTTTGAAAAGAGAGAAAAATAATTATGGACTTTTTTCAAGATTATTTTTACATAGCTTCATACTACTCATCCTGGTTATTTGAATTTGAATCACGATGATAGAATCGGGAAGAGGAAGCTAGAATTTAGAATAGAGATGTAGCCAAATTTGCGTTTGGGAGCAATACGGAAAACTTTTGGAAAATACTTACGAATGGGATTCAAAACCCTGACTTCCCTATCACCAAAAAGTACAGCATAGATGAAATTTACATTTTGTCCGCGTGTCCACCGTTACACGGCTTGGTAAAATTAAAGAGCTTGTTAGCCCTTAAATCACACTTATAGTGAAATCTACAGTAGCCCCATGGCTTCTTTGGTGCTGACTGATAACACACAGTTGACTTCTGACAGTCAACATTTAGGTATATACCTAGATTCTTACTGTCATAAGTGACAGCTGCCAAACATGTGTTTTTGCAGATCATATGGTTTGGAGTAGGGATACATAATTTGGTCTGGTAGCTTTTCAAAGCTGTCGGTCAGCACCAAAGAAGCCATGGGGCTACTGTACGTATTCTACATCTTGTTTGAATTTTAACAACGTAATAACTAATAAACTTTGTACTTTGACCTAACTTGGATACGAACATTCTATTTCAGAGTTTATTTGCCAACATATCACCCCATTGATCTTTCTCACAATTTGAACTAAAATTATTTTTAAATGTTGGTTGTATGGCTTTTGGAATAAATTGCTCAACTACTTCTAATATTGCAATAGTTTTCACTATTATTATAATAATTATTATCATTACTATTACTCGTATTATTAAGCTCAACTGCTTGAAACATTGCTAAGATTTTCATTATTATTAAATTCTCATCTAATAACGCTTCCAATATTAAACTTTTAAAATGGTAACTAATTAAACCCCTTAAAGGTCATATGAATTATTTATTGTCATATGAGCTCTAATTCCCCCTTTTCCTACTCAAAGAAATACGTGAAGCTTAAATCGTGAAATGACATTAAAGGTGGTGTACAGAAGGACGGAACTAGATTTACCGATGACGTTTAGAAAAAAAGGATGGGGAAAATGATAGGAATAGAGAGGAATGAAGTTTAGGGGAAGAAAAATGAGAGGGGGTGAGTAAGGAAAGGGGTGAGTCGGAAATTGGGACGGCGTGCCCTAGACGTGTGGAATTGATCCATTACATCGACTGTCAAGTTACAGTTGAGTGCAGAACTGTCGAAATGAAGAGAAAAAAGAAAAACACACACAAAAAAACAAGAACATTATTGAAGTTTACTTCAAACCACGATGCTCTGAAGGCAAAAAGGAAAAACATGTCAGATGCAGGTGAAACGAGGAAACAAGAATATAGAAGAGAGAGAGAAATGGAAGCTCTTTAATGGAAATCACTTGAAGAATAAATTGACAATTAAATGATTCCTCCTCTCTCTTCTAGCACGCGCGTCTTGTATTATCTTTACTCGTAATGAGTTCAGTTCCATCTGTTCAGAAGATAATTTATCTCTTGGCTCGAGACAATTTGGTTTCTTTCCCATATATATTCTCGATAGCGATAGCATCATTATCACCGGCTAAATAGCAAAGTTTTTGCACACATTGGTCTTAATTAATAACATTTAAATTAAAATACTATTTGAACATGACCTAACATATTGGTCTTACCGACAAAATAAGAGACTGCGAAGTTTTTGCACATCTTGGTCTTAATTAATAACATTTAAATAATATTAATATTTGAACACTATTTCACTATTTTAAATTAAGATTGCATGGAAATAGTGCGAGCTAAGGCAGTTCTTTTTGTAAAATAAAACTTTTGGACAAAGTTAATAAAATATTGCTTAGGGTGATATATTTAGTCTAATTATTTTCTAAACATGTTAAGTGATCTCATTAGTTCTAGAAGATGTATCAAGGTCGTCATCAGAACTGACAAGGACATTTTTAAATTAAATTAAAAAAAGGTTTCTGTTCAAACACCGCAATTATCAAGACAGATATTCAAGGACTGTTGACATTACAAACTGTAGAAAATTAAACTAAATGTATTTACCGAAACATCTTTTTTATTTTGGCCAAAAAATCTTTTGTTATAAAAACTGCAAAAATGCCTACGTTAACTAATATTTACTTCCATTAAACCTCGATATTATATTAATTATACTACATGCAAATTTCTGAATCAAGTGATTTATTTTAAACATAATTATAATTTAATTTCAGAAACTAAACAACCTTCAGTCAACCACCAGTCAATTAATATTAATTTAGCAATTTACAGCGCATTTTAATCTAATTGCTCATTAGATTGTTTTAAAATTACATTACGTTAAAATGGGGTATTAATGGTATGATATAACTAATTACCAATATAATTTGAAGATTTGCACGTAAAGGTATTATATTTTAGCAATTTTTTTTAGATCCTTTTTCAAGTTTAAAGTATGAACAAATGAAATGGTAATTAAGTAAAGTGATTGAATTCAATGTTGATCATCCAAAAAGATAAAATGTACTGTACATATTTCTAAATTAAAATGGTAAAGTTTCTCTCCACTTTTTAAGAGATAACAAGTGTATTCCTAATTCACGGTGTCCTGAACATAAAAACATGTGTGGAGCACCATTTTAGGAAAAAGACTAAGTATATTAAAAAATAAATTTAAAAATAACTGAAAATGAATTAAGGATCAAATTAATATAAATACCACCTAAAAAATTAAATAAACTACTATTGATCTGAGTGAGTCCTTAACCTACAACTTCATGGTGTGAGAAGTCAATTAAATGGATAAAAGTTTCACATACATCCACCAATAATGTTTTTGTTTATCTATATCAGTGGCCATGTGTAAGAAGACGTTAGTATCGTATTGTATGGTTTGACGGTGATAGAGAGGTCCGATTTTAAATCTTATATGAGTATAAGTAGGTGTTTTATTCCTAAATCCTTTCTCTATTTCTATTCACATAAATAGGTGAACATTTCCTCTAAATCTCTTCCTTCTTATCCCTGTCCAATCAGTGCAAATATGTGGCTGGCCTAGATGTGTAGCAAGACATAGAATAAGAAATCCCTCCACCTCAAGAAAAAAATTCTAATCTCTTTCAGTACTCTATTACATTTCATTCGAACAGATTGCTTCAATTTTTTTAAATGCAATATTTTACAAGATTCTGTTTACGTTAACTTATATTATCATTTTAGTTCCATGCGAAACTTTTGGTTGGTAAAACTGTTTTTCATAAATGTAGTCCTATAATCACTGTTTTAATTTTTTTTTAAATTTACTTTTGATGTGTTTTTTAGTTGTAATTATAACTTTAACAAGTTATGATAACTATAGCGATGTTAGTCCACAATCAAAATAATCACAAAATTATCTCTCGTCCTTATGCTCAAAATGTGTTCATTAACATAATAAAACGTTCATTATTATTATTTCTAGTGGATTTATTATTTATGCTTTACTTTTTCCTCACGTGTGCGAGCAAGATATATCTCTCATTTGCCACTAGCTGCAGCACATCCAAATATGAGTAGCTACTGCTACCTAGGAGATAATTTATAAACTACAATCTGATTTTTTCCTTTAGATCAAAATAAAAAGTCTTTAGAAAATAAAATATACACCTCATTTATATTAACCCAGAATCCTTTAAGACATTGTTTATTTCTTAAAATATATTATTGGGGATTATTTATATGTATATTTCACATTTTCTCTAGGTTGAAATATACATCAGTCTCAATTGTACCTGAACACTAAGAAAAAGTACACATCAATGTATATATAATGATAGAAAGTGTTAACAAAAAAATATATTTTTAGAGTATGACATTACTAACTGGGAGGGACATGACATGCAGATCGGTCACCAGTATGTATACTATTTGTCTTTCTGGTGGCAGAGAGTGTTTACCAGGGCACATCAATGGAAGCCGTCTACAAGTACCCTCAATGAGATGGAATGATGATAGGGAATATGAAGTTGTGGAGACAGTTAGAGTCAACCAACTTAATCCTTATTAATACCAAATCTAGTGACCGTTGGGATAGTTTTCATTAAGAGAAGGATAATCAAGGTACCAGCCAGGAGACTCCCCAGCGACCCCCTTGATTCGTAGCTGGGTGCACTGACCACTACACCACGAGGCCGAGTAATAAATACATGATATATAAATAAAATAGCTAATATGAATATTTTTTTAAATAAAGAAATATAAAAAAAATATTCTTAAATGTACAGTGATTCTTATGTGACTACCTTATATCGCATTCACATAACGGTTTATGCATGAACAATTTTAAAATAATCAAGTCCGATTCAAAACTCACGCTATAATATACGTCTTGTACTCAATTACTGAAAAAATTATCTCTAAGGTCACCCCTTGATTAAAGAGATAGATCCATACACACTACCTTTTTACTTTCTCCCCATCTTACAGGCAGAGAAAGTATTGTGATCGTAAACAAAAATCTGACTCGAGATTCTGATGAATTTCGACGTTTCATGACTCCCGAATCCGAAAAAAGGTTTTTGAATCTCCGTATGTCTGTCTGTACCTCCGACTAGAGCCTAAACCATTTTACCGATCGGGCTAAAACTTGGTATCTAGGTTTTTCATAGGGTTGCCCCGAGGGCTTTTTGGAATCGGATATCTAACCATAAAATTAAGGGTAGTTTAATGAAGGATAAAAAGAGAAAAAGTCCATTTTCTCAAAATCAGCTCTAAAGATTATGATCACATTTAATTTCAAAACATTTATAAGTATTACAAACAAAATGACTACTCTAATATTTCGGCAAAATGACTTTAAGGGCTCCAGTCTGAAGTGTAAATTATAATTTTTTATCATATCGCCGAAACTATTTGAGACAGGATATTACTTATCATCACAAAGATTTATATTTATTTGTAATAAAAATATTTTATCATAAATATATTTTTATAAAACCAATAACTTTCATTCTATACGCAAATATTTATATTTTTTAACCTTTCGAACACCAAGTGTAATGTATTGCGACCGTAAAAAAAAATTACCTGAAACGTTAATATATGTCGACGTCTCATGACCCCCCGAACCCTAAAAAGGGTCTTTGCAACGCTGTCTATGTGTCTGTTTGAACTTAGAATTAAAGAGTAGTTTAATAAAGAGCGAAAACGAAAAATCGATTTCTTCAAAATCAGCTCAAACGATTTTGATCAAGATTCGTATCTAGACGTTGACTAAGATTATAAATATTCATTTTCCCATGAAAATTATTTTTAGGGTACTTTACAGAAGCTGAAGTTTCCGTATCTCCGCAACTATTTGAGAAACTAAATAACTTATCATCGAAATATTGTAGTACTATTAAAAATATAAAACTTTTATGTGAAATATATTTTTATAATACCAGCAGTTTCTGAGATATTGGCAAATTTATTAATACAATTTTGTGAGCTTTAGTTGTAAATATATACTACTTAATAATTCTGTAATGCCATAGAGTAATTAAAATATATAAGTATCTCAAAAGGTTTATGCTATTTTTCCTTAAACCTCCTAGGAGATGTGTTTGTTCAACAATGATCTATCTCCAATTTGGACTCAATAGTCAATATTTATATTTTTTATTGGTCATAATTTATTAATGAGGAATTTAATAGCAATGCGATGACCTGAAGATGTGCAACACCTAATAAAATGTTGAACATTTTAAACGATAGTCAAAATTTTAATACGAAATGTAGACCCTTGTGGACCCAATATCGATCTTTTTTATTGCTACAAACATACAAATAAGGGCATTAATTATACAAAAATAAAATTATAAAATTTTAAACCGGAATTAAAAAATGTTTTACACATAAATATAATGCAATATATTATTGGGTTTGCTAGTGTATCTTATTTTGTTTTACATATATTACTAGTTTTGGGTGAATATCTACATTTTTAAAACAATAAAGCAAGAAAGTCCATGCGTAGTTCCGTACCATTTATTTGTTTGGGAAAGGAAAGATATATATGGTTTGATCCATTACCTTTTATCACAGTGCTGCCACATTTTCTGTGATCATCATTAAAAACCAATTACATTTTTACATTAAAAAAATCTCTAGAATTTTACTATAAGGGTTTTAAAACCATATATAAATGCTTCATTAGTCTCTTCGGTTCCATTATGATTAGAGTAATTTGTTTAGCTAACAAACAACCTTTAAAAAATTTTTTTTTTTACTTTTCAGTGCTCAGCAATGCATACTCCTTAACATTATTTAATTTTTAATTGAATTATTAAAAAATATTTAATAGTATGTTTATTTCTAAAAATATAATTATTAAATACATTATTTATGGCACTTAAATGGAACATCTTGGAGAATTCACAGAAATATATATCAAATTAATATTTAAATAAAGTGAACATATCCTTAATACTAATTATACATTTATAACTTAATTTACAAAATTAACTTAATAATATATTATTATAAATATATTTTATATAGAGAGCACTTATTCCAACTCTACAAGATGTTATTATGTTAATATAAACTTATTACATTAGCAAAGTTTTTGGTGTCTTAGTCTTATTCCTTTGTTGGAAGGTTAGCCACGTGACTGACTGATCTGGCTGGGAGGTGTGGGAATCCTACTAATGTTAATTACATAGTTTTGATAAAAATTTATATTTTATAGCTATTCTTTTCAATATAATTGATAGCAGGCATGAGGACAAAAACAGATGAATTAGCTGATTAAGAAACCATTGATATGTAAAGTGGAATTATATTTTAGGGCAAGATAGTTGAACATTGCTACACAGCTATGTTCCTGAAAAAATTACACAATATGGTGTTTTTTAATATAAACTTTCTGAACATATACCCATCCTACCAGCAACTGACTTAAAAATACTAACTTAGTATTAGAACTGACCCAAAATCCAGTCTGTTTACATTAAATGCTATAGTAAATGATTGAATAAAATCGTTTTAAGACATTACATTTTATATTATTTGTGAAATAATATACATTTAAATTCTTTTTATATATGCCATTAAAGATTAAGTAGAAAATTGTTTACCACAATACTGAGATAATTTTTCACTCGTATTCAATTTAATTATGGCTTAACAAACAATATATTTTACTAATACAATCTTAAAGCTATTTTTCATATAGCTTTTGGTAAGGGATTTTTTTTCAATTTAAGTAGCCTTATTTTCGCACCTAACCAAGTTATTAATAAAAAATTGTGACTAGTTTACAAATATGAATCAGCCTAACATTATGCTATATTCTTTGATAATAAAACCAGAAGTGTCAAATAAAATTAAACATATATAAATCAAGAGCAGTTTTTTTGTTTGACTGTTGGAAAACAGACCACGTTGGTAACATAATTTAGGATAATGTATTTTAAGTGTACTTCAGCCTCGAGAGCTCCATTTTCTGTACAAATTCGATTCATCTGATGATACATCAACGTGTTTTGTCTCTCCTGTAAATAAAAAAGAAACAATGAATTAATAAACCGCTCTGAGCCAAGCTAAACTTACAAAGAACGCTTCACAAAAGATAAATATGGTTTATAATTTTTTTTATTAATTCTAAATATGAATAAGTACCAGTACGCATTCAACTTTTACATGAACACGTCACGTTATCTCATGTGAGCTAATTACCTTAAAATACTGGTCAGTGTATCAGATATACACAGCTTTTGGTCCGTGTATTTAGTACACGCTGCTATTGGTCAGTGTATTTGATACATGCAACTATTGGTCAATGTATCTAATACACAAAGCTACTGGTCAGAGTATGCAACACACTCAAGTAATGGTCAATATGCAGTTACTGGTTACATTATCTAATATATGCAAGTATTGGTCAATGTATCTAATACACAAAGCTACTGGTCAGATTATGCAACACACTCAAGTAATGGTCAATATGCAGCTACTGGTTACTTTATCTAATATATGCAAGTATTGGTCAAAGTAGCTAAAACATGAAGCTACTGGTCAATGTAGCTAAAACATGAAGCTACTGGTCAATGTAGCTAAAACATGAAGCTACTGGTCAATGTAGCTAATACACGCAAGTATTGGCCAAAGTATCTAATACATATAGCCACTTGCAAATAAAAACGCACTAGAAATAAACTCACTTCTCCAAAATAGTTTCTTGATCTCTTGGGCCGGTAGATCAAACAGGAGCGTCATACCAACTGCCGCTATCAATATGCAGGTAACTTCGCCCATCTCAAACTGGAAATAATTTGATTTGTTTGAAAGGAAACATAACAACTACCAGTATCTTTAAGTATTCTAAGTATGCAATCAATTAAATGGCCTTACTTATACCTATTCATTACATAGGTTTTTAATCTATTCTTACGATACTTGCTATAAAGATATATTATTCAGTCATTAAAATGGAAGATTATAAAATCATGAAAAAATGTTTTGAATACAAACTAAACTCTTACCATGCGAACTTAGAATTAAATACAAAGATGTGTTTATAATATTGTAGCGACGGTATTCGAAACTGAATTGTTTAAGCACACACTTATTGTACTGGCTTATGACTTATGGCCTAACATGATCCTCTAAATATGAAAATTAATTTCCCTAAGTAAATAAGCTCCATTTTTTGAGCACGCAAGCGCGCTATACCGACCGACCGGCCGCCACCGTTAGCGATTATAATGCCTACATTTGCAGAGCAAGGGTGTCATGTATTCAGAACGAAACCTTCATTCGTTAATATCACTCTTCTCCAATGTAGCTGCTACTTCTTTATTCAAATATCTCCAAATTTATCCTTTCGGGGCTGATTATTAACCTGTTCTGGACCCACTGATTCACAAATAAATTTTGTAAGTGCCAGGGATTGAACCCTGGGCATCTGGATCTATAGCCGGGAACTCTGGCTACTAGACCATATAGGCGGCCAATCAATTTCCCTTCCATCAATTAAGCACCATGAAAGGGTAAATCTGATTTTATCCAATCATTTTTTCTCCCATGATGGGAACAGCAAATAGCTAGCTAGCTATGTGAACAATAAACCTCTCTTGTTACAATTTATAATCATTATTAATACCTTTAGGTCAATGGATAGATGTACTACCAGCTGAGCTAATGAGTTTGAAAATAGAGGTTAGTAATTTAATTTATACCATTAAAGTACATAATTGTTAAAAATTAGATTCAGTTAATAATTTTAAAATATCCGGATATCCTAGTCATTTTCAGTTTTGAGAATTAATTATGTGACGTGAATTATTATGCCTTACATTTTTTTTAGTATTAAGTCTTACTACCCGTCCAAGCTATACGCTTATGTATTAATTATTACTCTAATGATTTTAGGGATTATGAAAGTTATATATATAGGAAATTTACCCGCATCTGCTTGGAGGTAGAGTATAAAACCGATTTTAAAAAACCACCCTAATTACAACCAACCATGATTCGAACCTTGACCTCCCCATCATCGGTAATCTAGTCTACTCCGAGAGTAGCGTGATAGATCATGCGGCCATCGAAGCGGGCCATGAATCAATACTATTTATCCTCATGCAACAAAACCACACAGGTGGTCACATGATTTAACGTCTCAGACTCACCATAGGCTGAATTCTCGATAACTGGAAAGTCAAACTCCGAATATATAATCGGTTTAACGATTTCCCATATTAATTCATTACTTTCGTTTTTATATTTTCTGTATAAGCTAATGCAAATGCATTTTCTCTAAACAACTATTTCTCTAACTTTTGCCAGTTTCTAGCAGATTTCTAGGCATGGCATAAACAACGTATACCTTCCAGTGTTTTATGGAAAATGTGGAAACAAATATCTATTATCACGTAGGACAAACAGTTGTTCCAAACTTTAATAAAGCCTTAGTGTTAAGCTAATCAAAATCTCAGTAGAGGTATAGGAAGTTCATGACTTCCGGTCCAAACATGTGTTAATCCGTTTAGAAAACTCATAATTATCTTAGAATATTTTATATTTAGTAAAACTTAGTGGGATGTCACGTAACCATGGAGTTACTCGTACTATAGTTAGGAAAACAAAGGTATAGGCTATCCTCAGACAAACACTAGCCTTTAGAATAGCTTGTTAATAATCTTAGTAGTGAGTGTATATATATTAAAAGGATTATCCCGTATCCCTATACGACTAGTAGACTAGTGAAGAATAGACATCGCTCCCTCCATTTTATTATCAATACGTACTATGTATTTTTGGATTTAAAGCTTAAATGTTTCCTATAGTTATTTTACTTGGATTTGAAGTCTACATTTCCTTTCTCCCGACAACTAGGAAAGAAAGTAATGTGATCATCAAAAATAAAACTCAATATTTTGATAAATGTCAATATTTTATGACCCCTGATACAGATAAAGTAGTGTTCACGATGCCATCTGCCCGTCTATACCTCGGGCTAGAGCCAAAACTATTGTACTGATCGGACTAAAACTTGGTATCTGAAATTTTTATAGAGTCAAGCTGATGTATTTTTGGAATTTGATTTCCAACCAAAAATTCAAGGGTGAAGGGCGAAAAAAAAAAAGATTTCTTCAAAAATAGCTCTGACGATTTGTATTCAATTTAATATCTAGACACTTCTAATCATTATAAAAGAGGTGACAATTCTCATTTTCCAATGAAAATTACCTTGATGGTACTTTACTTAAGAAATGTTTTTCCGGATTTTTATAATTTACACAAAACTATTAATTTTGAGATATGAAATAAGTAATCATTGTAAAATTGTAGTACTATTAAGGATAACAATCTTTCTCTTGAAATATATTTTTGTAAAACCAATAGTTTATGAGCTATAAGCAAATATATGTAATTTTTAATTCAGGTCTTTGAAAATGAATTTGATTCTTATAATCTTTGGTGAACAAAAATAATTCTCATTTTTCAATTTTTCTGTAAGCGTTCCTAGTTCTTAATGATATAGAGTAAGTAACAGTGTATATTAGTTAATTTATAATCTTTTTTGTGAGGTTCCTACAACTATGTTTATACCTATTATTTCCTTTTACAAATCTTACGAGCTTATAGTAAATGTCTACTTTAGGATAAAAGTAGGAGACAGTCTGTACAATGAACCGTACAAATTATTTACAGCTAGAAAACAAACCAATAATATATTAAATAAATGGTACGGAACTCCACACGGAATTTCTTGCTCTATTGTTTGAAAATGGAGATATTTATTCAAAAATCGTAATATATGTAAAACGAAATAATATACACTAGAAAACCCAACCATAAATTTCTCTATCCCTATGTAAAACTTTTTTTTAGTCCCGGTTTTAAATTTTATAATTTTATTTTGAAGGAACTAATGTCCTCAGTTGTATGTTTGGACCGATAAAAAGATCAATATTGGGTCCACAAGGGTCTACACTTAGTATTAAAATTTCGACTTCCAGTTAAATTTTATGACATTTTATTAGGTGTTGCACATCTTCATGTCATCGCACTGCTATTAAATTCCTCATTTATAAATTTTGTCCAATAAAAAATGTAAATATTGACTATTGAGTCTAAAATGAAGAAGATCATTACTGTACAAACTTTTTCCTGAGGGCTTTAAGGAAAAATAACATAAAATTTTTGAAACTTAATTATATTTAATTACTCTATGGCATTGGAGAATTATTTCGTTAAAACTTAAGTAGTATCTCTTTACAACTAAAGCTCACAAAATTGTATTAATATATTTTCCAATATCTCAGAAAATATTTGATTCATAAAAATATATTTCCTATAAAAGTTTTTTTTCTTTAATAGTAGGTCTACTACAATTTTGCAATGATAAGTTATTTAGTATCTCAAATAGTTGTGGTGATATGGAAGTTTCTCCTTCTGTAAAATACCCTAAAATTCGTTTTCATGATAATATGAAAATATCCAGTTTATTTAAAATTATAATAAACCCCTATATACGAATTTTAATCAAAATCGTTATAGTCGAATTTGAGAAAATCGATTTTTTCTCATTTCACCCTTTCTTAAACTACTCTTAATTTTAAGTTTAAACAGACACACAGACAGATTTCATTGCAAAGACCACTTTTTAGGGTTTGGGGGGTTCTTGAGACGTCGACATCCAACAATATTTTAGGTTAGATATTCGTTTGCGGTCGCTATACTTTTACCTTTGGTGTTAGAAAAGTTAAAAAATATAAATATATACGTATAGCTTGAAAGTTATTAGTTTTATAAAAATATGCTTCTTATAAGATATTTGTATTATAAAGAGACCTACATATTTGTACCGATAAGTAGTTTCATATCTCAAATAATTTAGGAAATATTATAAAAAAATATAATTTATTGATCAGACTGGAGCCCTTAAAGTCATTTTGCCGAAATATTTAGAGAACCCATTTTGTTTGGAATATCTATAAATGTTAAGAAATGAAATTTAATTAAAATCGTTAGAGTCGATTTTGAGAAAATCGACTTTTTCTCTTTTTACGCTTTTGTAAACTACCTTTAATTTTAAGTTTATATATCCAATTCCAAAAAAACCCTCGGAGCAACCCTATGAAAACCCTAGATACCAAGTTTTATCTGGATCGGTAAAATGGTTTAGGCTCTAGTTGGAGGTAAGACAAAAATACAGACAGACGGAAAGTCAAAAACAATTTTTTTTTATTCAGGGGGTCATGAAACGTCAAGATTCATCAAAATCTTGAGTTCGATTTTTTTGACGATCACAATACTTTCTCTACTTGTAAGATAGCGAGAAAGTGAAAATACATTATATTCATAGAGAATAGCCATGGTTCACATATTTTAAGAAGTTTGTCTCGCAATATATGTAAATGTTGAAAGAAGACGACATAGAGGCTTGATCAATTCGAGTCATTTGGGATGAGTTATTAAACGAAACACTTTTTTGAATGGAGGTCATTTTGAAATGTCTAACCATATCACAATTCCATATATATAGCTCAGTCAACCAAGGCTTTAATAATCTTCCCGCCAAATTCAGTTAAAATGGGTCCATGTATTAAGGAGTAATTGAGGAACAAACAGACAAACGAAATGCCAAATTTTCGGTGGCCTCATGGACTAAGCCGTAATTCTCGTTTTGGACTATACAACCGATGACAGGAAATGAGGGCTCAAATCTCGGTCTAGTGAACTTGGGGTCATTTTCCCTAAAAAAATATCCACTCCTTATTCATGCAAATGCAGGTACACTTTATCTATGTGAACCCTTACTAATCTCTAACTCATTAGCTTAAATAATATGTATGTGTATAGCCTGAATAGGCATAGAAATACGTTGTGCTACAAAAATAAATGTCAAATGGTCGAGTTAAGAAAAGGCCTCGCTCCTCGTAGTCAAAAGGTTGTATTATTTCTTGATTACACCTGGAATCAGATAGGAATCTCTTAAACCTATAGTGGAACACCCCCGCTAGGTAAAGAGCCATTGGGGTTACTGTAGTTTTTCTTACCAGCATGTAAGGCCGATAGTAGTGGGAGTGTCTCGTTGTCCCTACGTTGTAAAAGAAGATCGGGAACTGGGTGAGGTACACGGCGTACGCCACGCGTGTGAACACGATGAAACCTTT
Organism: Timema douglasi; assembly: GCA_901482245.1. Classification (NCBI taxonomy): domain Eukaryota; kingdom Metazoa; phylum Arthropoda; class Insecta; order Phasmatodea; family Timematidae; genus Timema; species Timema douglasi. The sequence continues at coordinate 61,194 of CABEEJ010000785.1, forward strand.
CCATCGCAGCAAGTCACCCACGACACCTGAAACAACAACGGTAACTTAGGACAACAGCAACAACTACATAATACTTGACTTTTTTAAAAGAGCATGGCTAATATTATCTCAGGTCTCAATTCGTGTAACTGATGGTGTGTTGCGGGGGGAAGAGGGGATAGGGGCCACAGATTAGGAGTTGCTGAGGCTAGTACACTGACCTACCATATTATTGCACGATTTCCATCTACCCGCACTTGTATGGGCTTATGGGCTAAATGTCAATCTTGTCCAGTCTAATTTGGCGGTAGCATAAAGGTCAAAGCTTAAAATCTCGGCTGGATATTTTTAGAGTAGCTTTTCCCTTAAATTATATAACACTCTCCCTCTACGAAAATGCGAGGAAATTTCCAATTAAATAATAACTGATTAATCCCTAAACCATTGATGTAATCAAATGTGGATATTGCGGTTGGGTATTAAGAAATGAATAACAAAGGTTTGGGTGGCAGCTTAGTACTTTCTTGGTACAAAATCAGGTGAAGTGTGATTTATTCGCAGCTCACCAAAGGTGCGTATGGTTCCACTCACTGATATCCCCACTAATGTTAAATTAATTGAACAAACTTAACAATGCCAATATACGCTAGTTTTATTTAATTTCACGAAAATGCATTAGTCACTTTTAACATTATTTGGCTGTAAATTAGATAGTAAAAGACAGTTTTTCAATGAAAATATTATCATAGATTTAATTTGACATCATGATTATGCAAATGATCACAAAATGTTATTTATTAGGGCTCAAAACTAAAGCTAGCATATAATTTAAAAATTCAATTAAGGTGTTACATAGCCTCCAACTTTTACAACGATTCTGTTATATTGCCATGCTTTATGGATTATTTACATTTAATTTGTGTAGATTTTATTAGTCAGTGACTCTACTGTCGGTAATTTACTTCCGCACACGTTCAGCTAGCAACGGGTCATAAACATTCAGTTTGCTTGTTTTCAGCCCTCGCAAGAATTCAAGGTCAAACCTCTCGGGCTAGGTGCGAAAGAGAGAGCAATATATTTCACCAGTCAACTTAAGTATTTTTATTTTTATTCTAAAAGTAGTTTTTTCTTTTGCTCGCAAGATCTCAGCAGCTCTCTGTGACAAATTTAAATTAAAGCCAGATAATTGATTGTTTTTCTTTCAGTTTTTGTTGACTGTTGGTTTTGACTTGAGACTTGTGAAGAAATATGTGTGCCATTATGGCAATTTCTTTACTATATTAATATATAATACCTGTTTTAACTGAAGTGAGAACAATTTTAAAACAAAGCATTTCTCAATTATTAAATAAAAACATGAATTATGATAATTTTTAGATAAAATACTATGAAAATAAAATTTATAAAATGTGCTTGAAATACAAAATGTTTAAAATACCAACCTCAGCCCAATGTTTTGTAGATCGTATCGCGACAAACTTGGTTAGGTCAAGTTAGGATGGTTAAAACAATTTTGAGTTATAACCCACACTTTAGCTGATATTAAATGGCATTATGCTATCAGTAAAAATTGGTCAAGGATAATAATTTAGGGTAGTAGAAGAAGGAAGGTAAATTTTATTGGGAGTAAAATATTATTATTAAGCAACCAAGGTCCATAGAAGCTTATAGACACTTCAGGGAATTTATGAACTGCTCACCTTTAATTAAAAATCTGCCTAGTAACTAAGGAAACATAGATAATATCGAATATTAACATAATATGAAACCCCAAAGTACAATTAAATAGTTCTAAACTGCGCATACCTAACAACTGTGTGTGTGCCGAATGTGACCAGCATCCATCTATGACTATGATGTCATTTTAGGCTCCACGTTTGCGCAAACTTATTGCTACTTAGTAATTTTCACTGAGCTTAAAGAAACTCATTTCTCTCACTCTCATCCTGATGATCGTTATTTAAGAGACAATGTGTCTTACAGTAAATACTGTTCTTCTTTGGCTGTAGATTTAGTGCGTCTTAGTGCGTCTCCTATAAATAATAAGTCTACTTAAGAACCACATCTAATGGGGGCTTTTTCCCCCATGCTTTCCCCTAACCTCCTTTCCAGACTATCATTATTACTTTTTTCTTTGCACACCGTCTTACTATCGGCTTAGGCTATTAGACGCTTATGCACTGATTACTCTAAATTATTAGATATGAGTAAGGTTGAATTTAAAGAAAGTGTACCAACATTTGCGAGAAAGGTGATCGGAAAAAATAGGAAGAAAAAACCCCCTCAGTATACCAGACTGAATCTCGAGCCCCAATCTCCCTGTCATCGGAAGTCTAGTCCATTGCGAGAGTAAGGTCTTAGACCATTCGACTATGGATGTAAATGGCTCTCCTTAAAGTTTAAATAAATGAATTAGAGATTAGGAGTGCTGAGCTATTATTTTAGTGTAGAGAAAGAAGGAAGACATAATAGTAAAAATAACGTTTCAGTTCACCCTTTCAGGATTCAAATCCCAACCTATCCGTCACTGGACACCCACAGAAGAGAGGTGAACATTTTGTTCTGATAAAGGTCATTAATAAGAATAGGTGAAACCATGTCCTAAAGAATTGTTTTTCTAGACAAGAATCTCCGGTTTTTTTTTTTTTTTGTTCTTATGAAGGGC
>CABEEJ010000785.1:63892-88126 GCA_901482245.1 Timema douglasi
TAGACAAGAATCTCCGGTTTTTTTTTTTTTTTGTTCTAATGAAGGTCGCTAAAAGGGAGAGGTAAAGCCGTGTCTCAAAGACTTGTCCCACGTAGATCAGACTGACCGGTATGATTCTTGTTATAATTAAGGTCATTTATAGGAAGAGGTGAAGCCGTGTCTAAGGGACTTGTCCCCCGCACCTCCGTATCCCTGCTCTGTGGCGAAGATGACCCAGATCAAGAAGCCGCTCCAGACGATGGGAGACCAAGCGTTGTATAGTGCGGCATCCTCAGGGTTGTAGCTGTAGTGCAGGCGGGCCATATGGTAGGGCCCACACATTGCCAAAAGGGCCAGGGCTATTGCCACCGTCCAGCCAACACCCACAGCCATCTAGGGACATAATATTAAACAGTTTTCATATATTAATACGTCGAGACATGTGATCTTCAGCTGATACATTAGATATTTAATATAATACCTAAAATATATTATTAAAATAGAGCAAAATAATTTCAATGTTAGCCATAAGTATGTTTTAATTTTATAAAATATTCGTATTTTCTTAACACCACTTCTTACTACCCGTTTATGTTGTACACCTGTATACTTTATTTTAATATAATGTGTAAGGAACTAGGAAGTTTGAATTTTAAGGCTATTTAAAGATATTTGGATGGAGAGAGAGTGGAAATCTCTTTTGGAAAACCAACCCTCAGTACACCTTGACAGGATAAAAACTTGATATCTCTGTAATTGGCAGTCTAGTCTAGCGCGAGATTGATGCCTTAAGCCATAAAACCACCGAATTATGTACAAATATAATATTCTTACTACCAGAATCTTATTATAACCCATTTAGGCTTACAGAGAGTGGTAAGAATAAAAATATATTTGAATATGAACGCTCTTTTCCAGACACATGGGGTGACAGGAGCACAATCAGAGTTTTTTTTTATGTTCTTTGATGACTTAATCTTGATTACATTTACTAAATGCTTTAGGTTCAATTTTTCGTTCCAAACATACATGATGCCATGTTTATATAAACAATATAGAAGAGCAAACAAAAAACCGTGGGCGTATTAATAGCATATGTGCGTGTTCAAAGTTTGATAGTGATACATCCATTAATTCAATGGTTTTTAAGAGTGCATATCTAGACATCGTCATCACATTAGCCCTTATCCCGGTTACGTAGTTGCATAGGGAAAACAGTAAAAACCATTATTTTCAAGGGACCAGTTAAAGTCTTCTTTCACAAGACAATGTCCAACTCTTTTCTAGAGCAGCAAACATCTCGGAAAGTTGCCAGCAATCCCAATAAAGGAATGCTCCCATTTATTATTAGATCTCATAATGATGACTGAATATCTAGCGAACAAATCAAAGATACTTTAAGAGAGTCACACGATGTTTAAACTCTACTAATATAAGCTACTTTTACTTTTAAATTCAGAAAATAAAGGGATTTTTTAAAACTTCATTTACCCTGAAAGGTATCAGTCTTACCTGGAGGGACTACACCATGAACATCTATTATCATTTATAAGCTATACCATAGTGGAATAATCAAAGGTATGCTTGCTAACTTACGAGGTTGATGAAGGGTACATTGGGAATAATGTTAAGTACTACCATAGAATATAGAAAATGGACAATATTTATTGTGTCTCGAACAACTCTGGAATTTGGTGGATTCCACCCCTCACACGTAGGGAGATCCATATACACATATAAAAATTTTAATTGGTTAAAGCTATAGTAACATTTTATATCAAATCCTCCCTATAAAAGCCAGCCTTCTACTTTCTTGACTTTTTGTCTAGGAGACCTTATACATGTTTCCAAATCATTCTGAAATAAGACTATTAATGAGAACTAAACATTTATAGTTAAAGCAGGAGCAAGGTATGCTATTTTCCAACGATAACACCAAAAATAGTTAAACATCAAAGAATGTTTAAAAAACAAAATACAATCTTTTCATAGATTGGAAAGGATGAACTCTGGAATCATTATTGACAATCTCAAAACTGAACGTACGAGGTAAAACCTTATTACGAGCATGGCTAGAGACAATACTTGTCTATAAATCTACACTGCGAATGTGTAAGACATGATAATACCTGCTCACCAAACTAATTTTTCAATACATTGTTCAGGTATCTCTTTATGACTTTTTCACCAAGCAGGTTAAGACGATTTTCTCCACTGTAAAGACCACTTCGCAATGTTGGTTTCTGATAAGACTTCAAAAAGGTCACGTCAGGCGTTGAGATATATTATTTTTTTAAATACTCACATTAATAGTATAAAACTTATAAATCTAAATTTGTAGATATAGCTATGACCCTAAGTTCAAATCTTAAAAGGTTGTAAAAGGTGACTCTTTCAACTTTAACTCCGTCACTAATTATTTATTGTACTCATGACCACATTTTACCTTGTTAAGATGTATTTTCCTCATGTTCCGTAGCCAATATCCAACAAGAACTCCTATTAGGTAAATTGTGGCTCTGTGTGTTGGCAGAATGTACGACAAGTTGGCAGTGTCGAACAGTTTAGCCACCCTGAAAACAGAACACATTTTAACCTATTAGTCTAATAATTACCAAGCGTTAGATTGGCAAGTAACTCGATGCATTTTATTTTAAGCCTTGAAAGAGATCACAAATTAATTTAAGTAATTTACATCTCTCACAGATATAACAACTTAGTATTCTCTTTATAATTGTATTAAAATTTCCAAAGGAAAATACTTCTTTGACGATTGGAAAATCTATCGGATCCATTATAACGTATTCATACTTCATATCATTTGATCCTAAACTGTAATTTTTGAGTGATATTATTTTTATATCCATTAAATAACACTAATAAAATAGTAAAATATTACCAATTTTGGTCACAAAAAAAAATAATTGGTTCTTATAAAAGCACTTTATTTCCAAACAAAACTGAGGGCTATCATTAATCAGTGGTCAGAAATAAAATTTTGACAAAATATAAGAATTAAGAATGGAAAAAGCTATAGTCTATTATGCCAGTTTTTAAGTGTCTAGGAAACCAACTATAAAAAAAATGTGGGAAGAAGGGATGGGTAGAAGGGTGTTACGTACGCGTTTTCTCTCTCTCTTTGGTTTAGTGGATAATACCCATATGGCAAGATAAATATCGTATCTGTTATTACATATTAGGGCGATCCAACCGGAAACCAGGTTTGTTTTTTGTTTCCAAAAAGGTTCCATGAGTAATCAAGTATTTGTCAACGGGTTCATCTTCTTGTTTAAACAATACGCCTTTACGCCGGGGCTGTGTATTTATGTCGAGGGTTCTCTACTACGAAAAATTAAAATACCCGTAGAGGTGGTTGAGAGGTAGTCTCATAAGAACTGGTCACCACTGAAGGAGTATCGAGGTTTTACTCATAAGCGGGGACATTAAGTTTGGTCTTCCAATTGCTTATACACACTCTTTGTTAATAAAGATGTATTTCATCTTAAATATCTTCCTCATCCCTACCGCAATCAATAAACCTGTAATCAAACGTACTACACCTGGCCGCATGACATGGTATAAGGCGTCAGGTTCACCACATACTATAACGCTGGTGAAGGACAGTTCGAGGTTTGAATGCCAAGAAATTGCATTGGGGATTGGTTTCTTCTCACAAGTTATTTACAATAGTGGTTTTAACTCCCTTTTTACGCGTCAGTGTGGACTCAATTCCTTTAAGTTACCCCCTTAAACTCCTGTCTCTTATTGTCGTTAGTGACCTTAGTTTTGTAATAAGGCCCTTTAAAGGTTTATTTTAAGGGCCCGTCTCACCCTACAGATAACGCTTAACTTAGGTAAACTTCACATCGTGATGGTGTTTTAATATAGTATCCATTATCATGTATATCTTAATATCTACCCAGGTTATACACATACATTAATAAAGCTAATGGAGTAGGGATACAATTAGTAAAATTTCATATGATCTGTACCCACATTTGCTTGGAGGGAAAGGGAGAAACCATTTAGAATACCACCCCAGTACACCATACTGGAATTCGAGCTCCAGTCTCCCCGTCACAGGCATCCCAGACTAATAAGAAAATGATGCGTTGGGTTAACCTATGTGGGGTGGTTTACATTAAAATATAGGGAAATTAAAACCAGTGAAATAATTTTATCATATTAAAAATCTAACATGAATTATTGTTAATCAAAAAAAAAAAAAAAAACATGGCATTTAATAATAATTGTTCAAATGACTAATATTCCAAACTTTTGGTATTACTATGTGTATAAAATTAAACTAAACGTTTCTATTGAAATTATATTTCATTTACTTTGATCTAAAATATATTTCTTTTTCATAAAAACTACAAAAATACCGGCCTTAAATCTCACTCTCTTGCATCTCATCCTTAGAGCTCGACAAACAATCAATTAGACGGTCTATAAGATATGTTTGACACAAAGTCCGAAAACGGCCAATAAACTTATTTTTTGCTCAACCCTAATATTAGGCGTTTTAAAATGCCCAAAGCGTGAAGCTTAATTGAATTTTGGGCTTTGGCCGTCTCCAAACAGCCAATCGTAGTATTGTGCAATTACTATACGGCCAGAGTTGAGAATTCAGTTGTTATGTTAGGCTAGGTTATATTAGGTTAGGCTTTAAAAATAATTCTGGTCAGGTGGTCTTGATAATTTAAAATAAATTTGTAGTATCTGTCCAGTTCCGTTCGAATATCAATAAGATCGATTTTACCTCTTGAATTTATGTGATTGCTCAAAATTGGGTGCGCGCCACCTTTTCAGCTTGGTCGAGAAACGAACTAAAATGTAATTTGAAGCTTTGGTCGTTTATTAACTGCACAATCCTAGTTATGTCTGTTTGGAGAAGACCAAAACCCGAAATTGAATAGAACTTTGGGCTTTGGAGATTTTAAAATGTGCCAATACTAGGATTGAGCAAAAAATCTGTCCATTGTATGTTTTCAGGCTTTGCGCCCAACTTAAACATGACCGCGCTCTAATCCGACAAAGTGTGAATTTCCTCATTATTCAATCAACAACAACCAAAAACAAATGAGTGAAATATATTTTGGTCACTTTAGATTAATCATAATTCATGTTGCCTCATTATTTCCGACAGGCTTGGTGGCGTTTCACTCACGGGACGCCGAAGTAAACGACGGTACTGAGGTGGTTGTTGTATGTGACGGTGTACCGGAGCGCCGTGGACCACCAGCAGACGGTCAGGATGAGGAGGACACCCAACCAGCGACTCTTCCACAACAGGTACACGACGAGAGGTGAGATAAGGAACAGTTGCATGTCGATACCGAGCTGGTGGGTGTGGGTCAAGCACTGCAGACACAACATTGTCGTCATCAATATTATAATAATTATTATTATTTCTAAGTAATACTCCTATTATTAAATACATTAATTTGATATGTTATTTTTGTTGTGTTTAATTTTTTCTTTTTTTTACGTTGTATATATAAACTATACTAAAGTAAATAACACAAAACGTTAGTTATTATTTTTTAATACAAGCTAGTTTTTTATACTCATGATTTATTTTGAATACTTAAATACCATTCTTAATTTTACTAACATTCGTCTAAAATACCTCATACATGTATCCTCTAAAGTAAGATTCTTAATTAGGGTTAGACATGTTAGAGTATAGTGACACGTTTTGGCGAAAAGTACTATTACCCAGTGATAACACTGTTATTAGTTAAAACTAGGGTTTTAAATAAAACAGAAGTCAGTAATTATATACATTTATATTATGCATTGTATTAACTGAAGTCAAATATTTTAGGTACTGTAGGATTCTGCTAAGTAAATAATTTTAGAAAATAAAAACAAATTTTCTTTTCGCTACAATAAAAACATTTTTATATATTATTTATAGTATTTTATAACCGTTGATAATATTTATAGGAAATTACAACTAAAAATCACACGAATCGACGTACTAGTATATGAACATAAATTCCATGGGCCACCCGCATATTTACACTACTGTGTTAAGGATTAATAAGACTCAATTTGGAATAAATATACATGAATTTAACGGGGATGTAGAGTAGGAATCAATTGTGTAAAATATACCCTGAGTACACCTGACCGGGATTCGGACCCCAATCACCCAATAATCAGTAATCTATAATATTGCGTGAGTGACGCCTTAGATCATTGGACCATGAAATATAAATTATTATTTTGAATTCTAGTTTAAGGTGACCTGGTGGTCTAGAGGTAAGGTGTCAGACTTTTGTGCTGGGGGTGCGGGGTTCAATCCTTGGTCCCGGCGCAGTTTTATCTGATTGCCAAACCATCTCTGACAAGACGTGTATAAATCACAACTTATGAATGTGTGGAATGCCAGTCTTCCACCCTGGTTCGGATTCCACGTTAAATTGTAGGTTCTCCATTTAATCTCACAATCACCCCACATTACTCATTAGCGTAAGTGCGTATAACCCGAACGGGTAGTAAGACACGGTGCTAATAATAAATAAATAATAATTCTTATTTAAGTTTTCAAAGCCTGCCTGTTACAGGACTTTATGACTGTTGGTCAGCACTAGAATAAAAGTAAATACCCACATCGGTGGGCATGCAGTCTTAACGTCGAGCTAGTCTTGTCTGATTTACAGATTATAGGGAGGTTAGAAATTGAATCTCACTTGGGTGTATTTGGAGTATTTTGCTTAAATTATTTCCCACTCAACCTTCCCCCAAGTGTGTGTACACTTACTCTTAGCCTTACCTTCCCCATCCTTACCTCATTAGTGTGGTTAAGTTCTAAATACCTTGATGGGTTGTAAGACCTGATGAAAAAAAGGAAATTTACTGTAATGAAAATTACTTATATTATCTTAGAATTATTTTTTTAATGATTTTTATAAGAATTCATCTTGTCCAATCGCGCCATTAAAATTTTAGGCATTCTTTGCCCTCTCTAGCCTAGGTGTCATTATTAGCTAGAGAGGCACGCTACCTGTTTAATTAATTTGGTTTTGTTCATGTCCTACTACCAGTCCGGACTACCTGCATTTAGCTACACCAATGGGGTACTAATGAGGAAGGTAGAATTTATAAGAAATGTATATTTATTTTATGGAGGGAAAATGGTAAACCATTTAAAGAAACCTAGACTCGGTACCCGCACCTGGTCTAACCAAATATCCTCCTCCCTAGTAAGTCAGAATAGTTTGACATAATCTGCGTGTCCACCGATGCAGGCTACCGACTGATCTAAGTTGTTGGACTATACAAGTGCATGCTTCAATTTTATGAGGCTACATTTTATTAATCGATTAGCACTCCTTCAAGTTTCGGAAACTCCTGCTTATAGTAGTACCACCTGATAAATCTAAAATGAATAGTCATTGACTGGGATATGAACACGCACACAAGATCCTTGAAGTCATTCTTATGAGTAAGATATAAATCTTAGCTTTTTCTATCACCACCAAATATTTATCACTTATTACTTCGTGGTTTGTAGAGACAAAAGAGGTCACGTTCAAGAATACACTAAAATTACATAATAAGCCTTAATAATTATCAATTATATATTCCTACTCTTGGGATTACACGATTTCACCATAAAACGAAAGGTAGGGGAAGGACGGGCATAACGGCCAGGCGGGTTTGTAAGGCTGTACAGTGCTGCTATCCTGTGGTAAACGCGTGAATGTTACCCTCACAGTCCCCTTAGCTGTGTTAAGTCACTAGGAGAAAAAATAAGTGTGTGATCACAAGTTATAGCAATTTTTGTGTTTTTCATACCCTTTGATCTAAGGTAAGTCCTCACTTCATGTAACTATTACAAACTTTGTAAAACAAGCTAGGTTTTTGAAACATAGTTGTTTTAAAAGAGTGGTAATTTTATTACAAAATTCAATATTAAGAGATGGTTCATCGCTGTTTATTGACGTCTGACAACAAGCTTTTGTCAATGGCGTCTGGACGGGCACATCGGCAAGTAGGTGGCTAATTTGCCCGGCGCTGTGGCCATTATGCTCGTCTTCACTATTCCTCCTTGTTTTTAATACAATTATATTATAATTATAATTAATACAAGTTTTAAATTAAATTATGTGTGATAAATGATTATTTGTAGCACTTAATGTTGCCTAATATTGTATTAATTGTAAAAAAGATTGATTCTATTGGAATAGTTTTAAATTTCATAATTTTGTATGATTGTTTTAACTATATTTTAATTTTATTTTGTTTTAGGGGCGATGGTTTACAATTACAAGCGCAAGAGAGAAAGGTAATCGTGGGATTCAGGTAACATGCTAAAAGCAATAGACACATTGAAGGACGGCATGGCTTTCTTAACCGCTGCAACCACATATATTGTACCTAGAAATACTTTGAAGAGGAGAGTGTTGAATCAAAATATGCGTGCTACAGGGAACAAAAAGAAATTTGGAAGTTTTAAGTCTACAACCATATAATAATGTTGGAGACGAGATTTTTCGGTATGACTATTAAGCATCTGCAAAGTTCAGCATTTGAACTTGCTGAGAAGAACAACATGTTTGAAGACATCGATTATCTCTACAATTCATAATGTTTATATTTTTATGAAAAATTTCCAGCTTCAACTTTCAATGAAAGTTAGATCAAGTGCCAAGGATGTGGTTTGTGGGCCCATAAACTGTGTGCTGGTGTTGGGGAAGAGGACAATGGGTATTTATGCGAAACTTGTAGTTAAACTCCCTAAAAATGACTTTCCTTTAAAAAAAACTTTTTTATAAACAACATATTTTGTATTCAACATGCTTAAAATTATATTGTTTTACTTTAAATAAGTAAACATTTCCCTAAAATATTTTTTTTCTAATTTAAAACCCGTTTTCTCAATTTCTTTACCACTTTTCATCTATGTGGCCATGATGCCCTACTCCTGTGGGCATAATGGCCACTTAGGTACTTTTTAGAAAATTGATTATTTAGGTACTCTTCCTTTTTCCAACCACAACAAAAAAATTCTTACATGTGCTAGGATGGTGATGTGTTTATTCTATGATTTTGAACTTTCTGTATCGCTTGAAAGTCAGTTAAAAACTTCAGAAAACCTTAGCCTGGCCGTTATGCCCACCCTTAACCTAAATCTGTTATTACAAAGTACAGCTTAGTAGGTTGGAGAGAATATGGTGTCTTAATCAGATGTAGACGCTTTCATTATGTTATTTATTTTGCAACTGCACTATAGTTTTTAGTTAATTCATCTACTTTTATATATTATCTGAAATATCCATAGTAGGACGCACTGTATAAATGTTGTAAGAAGAAATAAAATAGATACTACACTGCATACAATGTCGCCTCTTCTGGAAATAATTAGAACGCATTCAACTAATACTATGTGAGTAGGTGGATTAAAGTATGATAGAATTCCCTGTATAAATATTCTGTGGCACTCTGCACTTACTATACTAGAACACACTGTGCTAATATTATTCAGGTAACCCAATTATAATCTACAAATGCTCGTTACATAATGCTCTTTGAGTAATATACTACTGCTACACTCGAGCGCTTTGTATAAGCTATATGTTGCTAGCAAGGACCATTGTAAGTCTACTCTTTAGGCATTAGTATGGACCAGTGTAGGTCTACTCTTTAGACATTAGTATGGACCATTGTAAGTCTACTCTTTAGACATTAGTATGGACCAGTGTAGGTATACTCCTTAGATATTAGTTAAATTGGCCGGACAGTGGTTGTATTAGATAGATATTTATCGCACTAGATCGACTTCAACCGTATTAGACACAACTATCTCGAACCAACAAAACATTGGTCGTACAAGTCATGACTTTAATAATGAAAACATACCACCTTCAAACTAAATTTCTAGTTTAAGTTATCAGTTTAATAACAACAGGTTTTTAACTTTTTAATTTTAATTATATACCATTTAGTATCATCGTAATTTGTGTTAGCACTGCCTCTAACTACCGTTGCGAGTAATAATGTAGTAGCTACGCTAATGTGTTGGGGATAATACTGGCTAAATTTAGAGGAGGTGTACCAGTATTTAAGTGGAGGAAGAGTGAAAAACCATCTTGAAAAACAAAACAAAAATAAAAACACCCTCACTACACTCGGCCGGGATTCGAAGCCCGATTATCCCCTCATCGGTATATTGTGAGAGTGACCACTATGATCATTTGACCACCGAATCTTGTCATTTTAAGCTAAGATATCACCATCTTGGTTATTATCTTAAGTATACCTATTAATATTTGAGTTATAAAACTAGGTTCACTCCTTGATACAATTTTTAAAATACCAAAAAAGTTAAAAGCTACCTTTAATTTTCTTTAGTCCCCGAGAACGATAGTACGTCGCATACATCCACACAATTTCCAGTATTTTATTCAGTGTTTTTTTTTATCACCACGTCTTACTACCTGTTCATACTATACACATATAAGATAATTACTCTAATGCAGTAGTGATAAGGAAGGAAGCATTTTAGAGGCATTCTAACTACATTTGCGTGGAAGTAGAGTGTGAACTGATTTAGGGAAAAAACTTCTTCAGTAAATCCGTCTGGGTTTCCAAACCTCCCTCTCATCAGCAGGCCAGTTTAACATGATAGTGACGCCTTAGACCATTCGCTCACTGAAGCGGGTTATTTAATTTTTCATGTCCGAATTCAGGTTTTTGAATAACAATTATTGTTACTTAGAATAGCAGAGGAAAATTCAATTCTATATATTGTTAGATTTGCTCAGAAACATGACGGTGATAGTGCGACGATGTTACGATGATTTGAACAGATTGGTGTGAGCACATGAGGAAAGTAAAATTAAATTAAACTAATATAAATGTTTGTTGTATGGACCTTTTTTCTTTACTCTAATGGCATTTATTTATATAATGTCATTACAGTTTTAAAGAAATCAAATATGCTTTTAACATGAATAAACGTGTTCACTTAACTTAATTTGTTTAGTTGATACGTATTTTAATTCAAGTTGGCAATTACCAAATTAGATTTAAAATAAATAACTTTTCTTAAATAGAATTAGAGCACAAGATTCATAGATTTATATTGCAAAAAGCCATGTTTCATGGATCAAAAACATTTACGTATATTAAAGCATTTTTAATTTGTTATTATTATTATTTTTGAACCTAAGTTTGTAATTTACAAAAAAAAAAATATTATAAAACATCTAGATTTTATCACCGATGTGATTTTTCCAAGTCTTTGGTCTTGACCTATTTTGAATGTCCTAAGTATTTACCATGTTCTGGAAACCGAAGTAGTTATGTATGTAAAGGAAGTTCCTCCACATGGTCTCTTGACAGATGTCAGCGTGATGTTGAACCACCAGATTCCACTGGGGGCCTGAACCAAGGTGGGTCATCACGTACGTGCAGAACAAGATAATCGCCAACAAGTTAGGCGTGAACCTACACAACCAGACACATGTTCTATTATGGACTGAGCCTTGAAACATAATGGAGATTTAAAAGTTAAATGAGGGCTTTCCCGCTGTGCGATGCATGTCTTAACCGTACATTAGCTTTACTCAATCGCTTACATGGTGACTCATAGAGGTGATACTATACCCTTGGCCCACCAAGTATTGTGAGAGTATTCCCTTTTCACTCTAAGCATGGTCATACTATGGACTTGCCGGTCTAAACATGGTGAAAGATAGTATGCCCTTCACTCTAAGTTATACATAGCGAGGATATGCCCTTGCTGTTCTAAGCATGGTGAAAGGGAATATGCCCTTGCCACTCTAAGCATGGTCATACTATGCCCTTGCCGGCTTAAACATGGTGAGAGATAATATGCCCTTGCCATTCTAAGTTATACATGAATGAGGATATGTCCTTGCTTTTCTAAGCATGGTGAAAGGGAATATGCCCTTACCACTCTAAGCATGGGGAAAGGGATAATGCCCTTGCCACTCTATACATGATGAGGCAATGCCTTTGCTCCTCTAAGCATGGTATACCATGGTATGCCACTATAAGAATCATTAGGCTATGTCCTTGCAGATCTAATCATGGTGATACTGACCATTTTATCATATTAAAATAAATATGTGGGGTGTACACCAGTCAAATATCCTCTAGCTTGATTTGAATACTTCATAAATACCTCAGCGTGGACCATATGACAAGAGTTATTCAAGATGTTACATCACTTTCTATTTACCCCGGGGGCGGTCGGGTTTGGTTGGCCTTGACTAAAATATTAACAGTCAGTGCTAACGGGTTACAATCATCTTCTTCCAGCTGCCTGTGTTGCAACAAAACTTTCTACAACGGCAGTTTTAACCTTACAGCAGTTGGTAAAGATTATTTTTCCAAATAAGATTAGTATTTTCGTTTAACATATACTTAGGTATCATATGTGACTCGCGTTTTATCACCCACTGAGATTATATGCAGATTTACACTAAAATAGGGCTGAGGAAGTTAGAATTTAGAGAAAATTTAAACCTTTTAAGCGTGGAGGAAGTTTGGCAAACCGTATCGATACACCCAGCCGGAATTCAAACCCTGACCTTCCCATTACCAGTTAAGTACCAGTGAAGTATACAAGATGATCCTGACGTTTAGTAAGCGTGTCCACCGATGCAAGCTATAGCTTTTTACTCTCAGTCTTATACCTTAAATATCTTATGCGTGAAATCTGCAAAACGTTTTAAATTATAATCTAAGAGTTGTACAAATAGATAACCTGTGGCTTGTTGCTAGTTATGGGGAAAATTTTAGGGATTGGTGGCTAGTAGAGTAATGATAATATAGAAGCTTTAAACGTTACAAAAATCATCTTCAAAACCATTCGGTTGACACTATTTTATGTATCAAAATGCAAAAACACTTATACTAGGGGTTGTATAAGATGAAATGAGGGTTCTGGATCAATACTATAATAATTTTAAGCTTTTTTTTTAAAAATTACACCTTTGACAGTTTTGACAAATTATAATTATGACGATAAATTACTATAGCTGCTACTACAAATAATTATATTAAATAGTAATAAACTTACATTTTGCCCTTGTTGAGATATATATATATATTTATATTCTAAGCCACTTTACAATTAAATTTCCAATATTATACTGTTTTTTTTTTGTTTTTTTTTCAAAATTATTGGAAGATTCTCGGGTGCAAACACCCTAAATTTATGTTATATATATATATCGATTAAAACTTATCGAATTTTGTAAAAGAGTTATGGAATGACAATATTATGAGATTCAGAAGAAACAATTGTATAATTAGATTCTGATAGGAGATAACTTTGAAAAAATATAAACATATTACAGTTAAGTAGTCATCATTGGTAACATTTTACTTAATAATTGGTAATTTGTAGTATTTAAACGTATAAATATTTACTTAACCATACAAAGCTACATTTACAGTTTACATGACTTAACCTCTACATATTTATGATGATTGTTTTAGTGACTTTTATTTGTCTCAATAAAGTTCCTTCATATTTAAAACAAATTGTATAGTACATACAGTAGCCCCATGGCTTCTTTGGTTCTAAATGACAGCTCACAGCTGACAGCTGACAGCTGATGGCTTTGAAAAGTTATTAAACCAAACAATGTATCCCTACGCCGGACCTTATGATCTGCAAAAACATGTGTTTAGCAGCTATCACTTCTGACAGTCAAAATTTAGGTGTATACCTAAATGTTGACTGTCAGAAGTCAGCTGTGAACTGTCAGTCAGCACCAAAGAAGCCATGGGGCCACTGTAGTAATTGTTCAAGGTCTTCACCTGATATAACGTGATATGTACTTCTCCCACACATTCAAACATTTGTTCCTCTCCAAGTCCTTCAGGAAGCTGTACGAGGTCAACAGGCCACTGAACATGATGAACGAGTCCGTGTAGATGATGGACGTCCTCCCGATGATGGACCATGCCAAGCTTAGGGACTGTAATATAACACATTCACAGATATACAGACAGGGAGACGAACCCTGAACTGGAAACAGAACCGATAACCTTAAGTAACAGCTATTTTTAAGAAACCAGGCTGGAACACGAGCCCTAAAAATATATTGCAAAAGAACTATAATTATTGTAATAAATACAAAGGTTTAAGTTCATAAAGGTTCTTATTGGCTATTAAATGATATACATTTTAAATTTTATTTTATAATGTCACTTGATGTCCTTATTTCCTTAGTTTAGTATTATTTTGAAATAATAAGATTTACTTTCCATTCTTCGAATTTTTTCTCACGATTTATAGTATATTTAAAAGGACCAGAACCGGAACCTTATTAAGAAACCAAAATAACAGGCACTTTTATTTTTATACAATCGGAACCATCACCGGAACCTACAAATATTGGACTGAAACAAGAACTAAAAATAATTCATATTTCGGTTTGTCAGCCTGTATAAAGACTAAAATAAGTATCGTTCAAATTTATCTCGCTTTTTTCCAACTCGTCATAATATTTGTTTTGGATTAATTACGTTAGTAAAATAGGGATGAGGAAGATATAATTCTAGAGGAAAATATACCCTCATTAGCATGGAGGGAGAGAAGGAAATCCCTTAGGAAAAACCAACCTTAGTACACCCGACCGCGATTCTAAACCTGATCCCTTCCTTGACCGGCAATTCATTCCAAAACGTAGGGACGCACTAAAAACTAGAACATGTGACCTCCAATAATTGTTATCGTTAGTTAAAAATACCAATATTGTTTGGACCCACTTTGGTGGCCACATGATCTTGCATTTGACTAGACTGCCGATGACGGCGATATCAAGGTTCGAATCTTGGTTGAGTATACTGAGGGTGGTTTAAAAAAATTGTTTTCCAATCTCTCTCTATTCAAAATTCGAGAACACTTCCTCTAAATATAACCTTCCTCATCCCTAAAACCATCAGCGTGAATAGTACAGTAGCCCCATGGCTTCTTTGGTGCTGACTGACAGCTTTGAAAAGTTACCAGACCAAATTATGTATCCCTACGCCGAATCATATGTTCTGCAAAAACATGTGTTTAGTAGTTGTCACTTCTGACGGTCAAAATTTAGGTATATACCTAAATGTTGACTGTCATAAGTCAGCTGTGAGCTGTCAGTCAGCACCAAAGAAGCCGTGGGGCTACTGTACATAAGAGTATAAACCGAACGGATAGTAAAACGTGGGGCTAAAATAACTATTTGTGCCAACTATTGGTGACTTGGGTCTGAACTCTTGGGATGTAAGGATTTAACTTATCATGTAGTGAAAATTCTTGCAAACGGATAATGACCTAAAGTTTTTAATATGGTGCCTTAGTTATTAAGAGCTTGGCATTGACTGCTCAAAAACATTGAACTTTAAATACATCGTCAATTCTGAGGACAGGATCTTGGAATTTCAACCTGATGCACTGAAGATGGCTTTATACATGAGCTTTTCACCCAGCTATTTCCATTCTCTCTTAGCACAAGTGAGGGAGCATTTCCTCTAAGTTAACGCTCTTCCTTGCCTCTTTGAATAAATTTATAACATACCTTATAAACATACACTTAAATAAATTTAAACAATTTTGTTTAGCAAAGATTATAGAAAACATATGTTTGATTAAATGCTAGTATCTCAGCTACTCAGTTAACAGAGCGTGAAACAAACTCTTAAATATCCAGTCTCACTACAAAGGTAATATCTTAGTTAAGTATTACAGATCAAACCAGGCGTCACATCTTGATGCGGCTATCTGTATTCCACTTGGGACAAAGTGGAATTGAACCAGTGCCCATTTTACAAATTTTTTTTAGTTACAATAATATTGAGAAATAATTATTTGAAAATTTAAAAACTTTTAAACTGACTCTGATTTCACTGTTGTCAAATTAAAATCGCTGAATATCACACCTCAATAAATTTTCTGGTTTAAGTGTATTATAGTATCTCATATCCCCGTTAATCGACAGTAAGATAGGCTCTTAAGCTAATATTGGTCAGAATTGGTACTAAAGTTCCCTAAAACACAGGAGGTGATGCTCCTACCTTGACCTACTCACTGCATGCCAGTCCTGAAGGTGTAAGGATGTAGCTAAAGCGTCTAGAAACACAGGAGGTGATACTCCTACTCTGACCTACCCACTGCATGCCAGTCCTGAAGGTTTAAGGATGCAGCTAAAGCGTCTAGAAACACAGGAGGTGATACTCCTACTCTGACCTACTCACTGCATGCCAATCCTGAAGGTGTAAGGATGCAGCTAAAGCGTCTAGAAACACAGGAGGTGATGCTCCTACTCTGACCTACCCATTGCATGGCTGTCCTGTTAGTGTAAGGATGTAGCTAAAGCGTCACAGAAACACAGGAAGTGATGCTCCTACCCTGACCTACCCACTGCATGGCTGTCCTGTTGGTGTAAGGATGTAGCTAAAGCGTCAAAAAAACACAGGAGGTGATGCTCCTACACTGACCTAATCACTGCATGCCAGCCCTGAAGGTGTAAGGATGTAGCTAAGGCGTCCAGAAACACAGGAAGTGATACTCCTACCCTGACCTACCCACTGCATGCCAGTCCTGAAGGTGTAAGGATGTAGCTAAAGCGTCTAGAAACACAAGAGGTGATACTCCTACTCTGACCTACCCACTGCATGGCTGTCCTGTTGGTGTAAGGCTGTAGCTAAAGCGTCCAGAAACACAGGAAGTGATACTCCTACCCTGACCTACCCACTGCATGCCAGCCCTGAAGGTGTAAGGATGTAGCTAAAGCGTCTAGAAACAAAAGAGGTGATACTCCTACTCTGACCTACCCACTGCATGGCTGTCCTGTTGGTGTAGGGATTGAACTGGAATGCGGCTGACTTGTGGAACATTATGAGTGCCAAAGCGTTGATAGCCCTCAGA
Organism: Timema douglasi; assembly: GCA_901482245.1. Classification (NCBI taxonomy): domain Eukaryota; kingdom Metazoa; phylum Arthropoda; class Insecta; order Phasmatodea; family Timematidae; genus Timema; species Timema douglasi. Next base: position 80,775 of record CABEEJ010000785.1, read on the forward strand.
CCATGGACACTTTTAACATCATCTGGGCTGCTCTTTGTATTTGACAGGGTCTTCCAGTTCCTTCTCAAGGAGAAGCATTTCACCAATTTCCAGAAAGTACCTTGAACAAATATTGAAGTAGGCGTCAGTTTCTTTACTCTATACTCGTGAGTAAAAATAATGCTTCACAAAAATTTATTCAAAGACAGGTTTCAATATAAAAGTATAAATAAAAGTGTTTTTACAGATGTTTCACAAAAATATGGTTAAAGTGAAACTTCCGAAGACTCATACCAAAGAAAAACACTTATTTTACCCTAAAAGATTGGAGTTAAAGCCTTAACTTAAGTATTTCACAGTTAGTTTGTCATTTCCCAATACACAAAGTCTCAACGGTTCTCTATTTATTTGTCCTTTTAGAGTCTTAACATGCTACTGTACGATTATTTTAAAATTAAAATTTAGCCCCCCAAGTATTACTATAGGTCCGGGTCATTCTCTTAATAACGCCTATGGGGTATGAATGAATAAGGTGTAAATAATTAGGCAAAAATGCACTTACAGATGCATGGAAGGAAAGGGGAAAACATTTAGGATAAAAACAACCTCAGTATACCCTAAATAAATTTAAGCCCCAATCCTCACATTGTCATTACAGTTTATTGTGAGAGTGACGCCGTAGAACATTAGACCACTCTAGTGTGTTATTATAACTTAAATCCAAGACAAATCAGGTAGCCACTCTCTAAACTAAAAAAAAAAAATAGTATAGAACATGATAACAAAGCTGCACAGTAATATATACTTTGGGTCTCACCGGGAATCAAATTCTAGCTCTGTGAGCAGACACGTTACCTGATGAGCATTAACAGTTTTGAAGTCAGCAAGGGTAACCAAGGGAGTCATAATTAATATGGAAATTAAAATTAACTGGCTCAGCATTCGTTTGAAGAGAGAATGAAAAGATCCGCGATCTAATAAAAACTGATCTCACTGCAGTTTGATGGGATATAACTTCGCTATTTAAACGAGTTTTCAAGATCCATAGGTGTGAGAAAAACTTATCTATATAATAACATAAATAAACCTTGGATTTAATGGAATATATAAATGCTAAATATATTTAAATATGAATTAATTCTATTCTGAATATAAAGATAATCTCTAAATAAAAGGGGTATTACTATTGTGCACCACCATTTTAGATAATTATATAACTACACTGAAGGAAGAAGTTAGAATTTAGAGCTTGGTAGAAAATTTATTTAAAAAATGCCCTCAGTACATCTGACTGTGATTCGAACCCAAAAATGTCCACCACCGGAAAACAAGAATAAATTAGATTGATGCCTTTGAACGCGTGCCCATTGATGTATATCAGTTAATAGTTACCAGATAATAGTTACCAGATAATAGTTTATTGTATAGAACCTTCTAAAATAAATTAGGATACATCATTAGAGATTGATTTATACTAAAATAAAGTATTATTTAATCTTTATTGTGAGTACAATGTATATTCGAGTAAAAGTATATTTTACAAATCACTACCTTTAAATGTTAAGGTAGATCAGATATTAAAAAAAGGCTTTCCTACATATTATGAGTTTATTAATAAAGTAATGGATATATTTTTCTTATACTATTGATCATATATTGTTTTAAAATATTATTAATATGAAAAGTTGATTTAATACATTTTGTGAAAGAGGAAGAGTAACTAAATTAACTACTATATAAAAGTCAATTTAGTTGGTTGAATATTCTACTGGACTGACAATGACGGGGAGATTAAGGTTAGAAGCCCAGTTTGGTGTATGAGGATATTTCCTAAACATTTTTCCAATATCCCTCCGTGAAAATGAGGATAAACTTCCTCTTTATTCAAATATTATCATCTATAAATTAATAACGTAATTAGTAAGTATGCGTGTAAACCGAAAGGATAATAAAACATAAAAAAATATATTGCTGGGTGTAAGAAGGTGGCTTTCCCTAGATCGTTTTTCTCTTCCCCCTGATGCAAATGCTAGTACATTTCATATTAATGTATTTCTTTATTTACCCATTCACCTCAAGTGTTTACATATATATATATATATATATCCATATTGGTACTAGGACGCGATCCTCACACATATGCATTATAATTTAAATTATGTTCTGTGATTTATCTAGAGCTAGTGATTTTGTTTCATATTTTAAGATAATTTTTATCAATAACTTTCTATATTTATTACAATTTTATGAAATGGGACACATTTTACCACTTATAACTAACACATTAAAAATAAATAGGTCTAAATGTATTTACATTTTGAAAATATGTTAAATTGTGCTTGCTTACTTACTGTCCTCAGTTTGGGAAATGTTGCAGTAATCACGAAATGTTCCAATCAAAGTGGCTGCAATGATAGCAACAAAAAATAATCTGCAAAAAAAAATAAAAATTGTTTAATATATTTTCACCAAATTAAGTCATATTAAAAGTAGGCGTAGGCCTTTCGAATATTCTAATCCTTAAATCTCTCGAAGCCTTAAAGATAAACAAGATTTAAAAAATAGAAAATATTTCAGTTTCAGAATTTATAAAAAGATTTGATTAATTTTTGATGTGATTTTTTAAACTACTATCACGCTAACTAAGGACTTATCCCAACCTAAGAACTTGACCTGAGGTAGATTAACCAAGCACTAAATGTGATCAAAGACAATATTGAAAGGAAAAAAGGAATCCCATACAATTTGGAAAAGCTAGCTTCTAATGCTAAATTGATAAAAAATAGAATCAATAGAAAGAGCAAAGATAAGCTGAGAAATTTTAATTGGTGAATGAATTATAAAGATAGTATTTAAGTTAACTTGTCATAAAAGTATATAGTTTATAATGATTGTGATAAAACAAATTTGAATAAAATTAAAATACAATATTAGACATTATACATACATATTAAAAATGTGAGTCAAAGTAACACATACATAATCAGAACAAAACATATTAAATATACATAGTAAGACATGAGTCAAACATGATCATAGAGTTTATGGTATTGATAAAAATACTAAAGTTAGTTACAATTAAGTAAAGAGTTTGAGAATGATGCCTATTCTGTTAAGAAATCTAGTAAGTTAAATTGTTCATGTGTTTCAGGAAATTTATGATATCACAATTCAATACTACGAAATTTTAAAGAGACAAATGTCCAAAAGATCTAAGAGTATTAGAGGGTCAATATAGTATGGTCTAAAAAGATATATATATATATATATGTTTATAAGTTAGAATTAACAAAAGTGTGATATAAAGATATAAAGAAGTTAATAAAGTTGAATTCTATTCTTATCTGAGAAGTTTAATGCCCTTGTTCCTTTCTAATTCTGGTGTGAGATTGTCACGACATGTTTCGGCGCTGCAATGGCATCATCCTCAGGTCTAAAAAAAAAAAAGAATCCTGAAACGAGCTCCTACTACGACGAATCGAATAGAACTCGCTAGCTTCTAATGCTTTAAAATAAAATAAAATCTTTATCTTCGTTCTATCTCGGTCAACTATTGTCAAATCTCCTTGCTTTCAATTATATTTGAAGGTGGTGTACTGGATTAAGAAGGAGATACTGGCAAACTCAACCAGCAAGCGTTGCGAAACTTGTCATATAGTTGAGGGGCGATTGACCACACGCAATCGAGAGAATGACAACGTTTTTTCCCGAAAGTAACAATGCAGTTTCCTCAGTGGAGATATACAGTGTAAGTGTATGTGGTAAGATAAATGCTGGTGCTGCCTGTATAGTCATCAGAAATAATATACGGGCTCAAGGATGAGATAAAAAGGTAAAAAACTAGCTTTTTTTACTATTGAAATCTGGAAATTTAATTCATTTTATGTTATTTGACCGTAAACCATGAAAGGATATTAAAAATTGTGATTAATTGTATTCGAATAAAAATATAATTATTATTTTAATGAAGTTTATGGAGTAAAAAGTTATAAAAAGCGTATTTTAAGTAAAAAATAAAAATTTGGATTCATGTGATTGTACAGCACAATCCATAGAAATATAATCGTATAGCTTGACTTTATTGAGTACTGCGGCAACATAATTATATAGCATCGTTACAGGCGCAGTATTATCCAGGAAATATTTGTGCGAAAACGAAACCTAATTTCAGTCACGACCTTTGTTCGAGAGAGTTGGAGACTAACGCAAGACACGATTTAGACATTACTTCAAGAGGACTTCTTTACCAGGTGTTTTATAGAAGGATGGAAGGGAACACGAGTAAAAGTCAGTATTTTAGCCAAAATAAATAAAGTATTGCTTCAATAGAAATATCTAGTAAGATTTTCTACACATAGTAATCTCAAACTTTCTTTGGTGCCCGCATGGTTTAAGGCGCTACTCTCAAAGTAGACTAGAATGCCGATGACGAATATATCGAGGTTTGAATCTTGTTCCAGGCCGTAGTCAAGCGGAGTTTTGGGGTTAAACCCCACTCTCCCCCCAAATTTTACAAACCCAATATATATTGCTTATTTATGGTTCAAAACATATCAAAATTAAGGTACAAGTATAAATAAGGGGGCTATGTTACCATAAAAAGCACTTCAGAGATCTGCTAGAGGTGTTTAAATAAATAGATTTTTCCTAGCCTCCGGTAGTTAGGGTGTTCTGTTACCATAAAAAACACTTTAGAGAGCTTCTAGGGCTGTTTAGTATCCATAATTGGTCCTAGCCTCTGGCAGTTAGGGGGGTTATGTTGCCATAAAAAAAACCTCAGATACCTAGCTTCTAGAACTGTTGATCATTCAGAATATTTTATAGCCTCCAGCCCACTAAACCCCCCTAATTATTGACTAGCTACGGCCTTGCTCTTGATATGGTGTACTTAAAGTTGATTTTCCAAAAAAAGGATTTTTGACTCATTCTTTACTTCCTCATCTCTATAAAATACTTCTGTAATTAATGCATAAGCTTATAGCGCGAGTGGGTTAAGACGTGGCTCTAAAAAAACATAATCCTAACAGTTGTTGAATATCTGTATGGAAATTACGGCATTTGACAAAAAACTTTTTAAATTAAGAGAAAAGTCTTAGTCAAATCCCGTGATTACTGTTGAGATAACCCCGTATAGAGACTTAAATAAATGTTTAAACCTAAGCAATATTTTGCTTAGTATGAACGAAGATTTTGCTATAAACACTAATAACAAGAACCTTCTCTCGAAACTCCTTTCACGCTCTCCTTAAATACCACTAATTATTATTAATAATATTATTATTTAGCACCATGGCTTATTGCTTTTTTGGGTTATACGCTTAATTACTAATTACGCTAATGGACTATGAATTGGGAGGATTGCATTTAGTAAGAGAACATGCATTTGCGTGGAAGGAGAGTGGAAAACCATTTAGGATACACCCCCCGCGCCCCCCAGATCACCCGACTGAGATTCGAACCTCAATCTTCCCACACTCGACTGTCTAGCGCAACACGAAACTAGCGCGTTAGCTAACTACGCCACCGGGGTGGGTTATTACTTGTTCATCTCACTTGGAACATCCCATTGGTTTTTCTGTAAACACACTTTACTAAAATGAAAGATTTAAGTTGATCAAATATCAGGCGGACGCAGGGGCTGGCAGGGGTAAAGGATCACGACACAAACTAAAGGCCGATTCACACAGAGCGCTAAGTTATGCTAAGATTTACTCTTCAAGCTGTTTAGAAAAATAGCGGACCATGTGTTTAAATGTGCTGGTTCACACAGAAAGCTAATCTAAGCTAAGCTATGCCTTGCTACGCCACGCTATGTTCTCTCATATTGCTGGCAGGGCAATTTTTCCATCTCCCATCTTAAGCCATCTTACATTGCACATGCGCATAACGCAGCTTCGGCTCCGTGTTGAACAGACGCAGTGATGTATTGTTGAAAATAACCAAAGAAGCGTTGAAGTTTTGTTTTCAGTTTGTTTAACGTATATTTAGGTAGCATTATATTTAGGTTTTGTATTTAATAAATATAAATGTTTTTATATTACAATGGAACCGTTAATTAAATAAGTGAAACCTCCACCTCCTATATTTTCTTCCTTTTCCAAAACATCCGCTAGTAGCATCAGCTCCTCTTCCTCAGTATCAACATCTGAGCTCAAACAAGACATTTTGGAGAATTTCATATCTTAACTTCACTGGAGCAAACCAGAAAGAAACCACAGTGAATTCAGGAGGGAAAAGAGGTATCATAACTTAGCTTAGCAATGAGTGTGAAACCAAACAGACAAAGTCTTGGCACAGCTTAGCATAGATTATATTAGCATATCTTAGCGTTCTGTGTGAATTGGCTTTTAGATAAAACAACTTAACCGTCAAGTGTAATGAGGATGAGAGTTTTTGGAGGAAGATCGAAGGTGGTCAGTTTTGTTTTTCACTTACTCGATATTAGTTAGTTTCACCAAATATGAACCATAAAAACCAGCACAGATATTGATTTCTATATTTTGTTCCACCTCTTATTACTCATTCGGGCTATCCACATATTTTCATTAATAATTCAAAGATAATAAAAGCAGAATTTGAAGTAAATTTATCTTCATTTGCATGGAAGGAAAGTGGTAAATGTTGATTTTATAAACACCGGTAAAACAAAACCAGACGATTGTGCTGCCTTTGTCCACGTGGAAACCTACAATTCATTCATGACCTAAGTTTACTTGGATGATAGCTCCAAATGTTACTAGAAATAGTCCCTAATACATCCCTACGCCAACAGCTGATATCTATAATTTTGGATAACTGTATTGAGAACGTATGAAAATGTATGAATGTGATAGTTAACCACAGTAGTTTTGGCCAATATTATTTATATATTTATTTGAGGTTTGACACAAAGCTTATTTATCGTTTTATTCCACTTTAAAAAAATATTATTCACAGCACTTTCACAAAAGGTATAATGAAAATACCTTCAAAATGGCGACAGAAAAATTTAAACCATGTGGTTTAACATGACGGAAACAAGTTTTTTATGATGATGCACCCAGGCAGTGAATAAAAATATTTTATTCAGTTAAATACGATAAAATAGCCATAAAATAATTTATTATATATTTCAAAAAATTACAATTATGTTCTCTTTTCCAGGTAAATATGACACCTGTATTAAAAGTTATTGATGTATTCACCATATTACACATAATAACATTCCAAAACTAAGAATAAGTACTTTTAATTATGTTTAAAATATTGTTTCGAGTTGGATAAAAAGAAATAATTAAAAGTAATGAAATAATATTATAAAGCTTAATTTTATGTTATTTTTGATGTAAAATATAACAGGTAATTAAAAAACTTAATATTAAAAAAAAAAAAAA
>CABEEJ010000785.1:88137-184886 GCA_901482245.1 Timema douglasi
AAAAAAACATTGATCTTTTACAAGTATTGGCAAACCCAAAACTTAAACATATGATTTTTGAACTGCCATCCAGTTAAAAACCTATCATGAACAGACTTTATGTGAATGTCTCCCTATTTGCGAGTAGGAAAGAGAGGGGGCAGTCTGACTTAAAGAGAGAGGTATCTCCCTCAGTAGTTAAGTTCCTGTCCAATATAATCTGACGTTGTTTTAGCTCCTGTATTGTTTGTAGACAGGCCGGCCTGTAAACTTCCCAGCTCAATGAGTCAAGCCTGTTGTACAAGATAACGGAAAGAGCAAGGCTCGATGGACATGCTACCAGCTAACCTACATCATCACAAGACAATGATGACGTCACACTGATAATGTCATTTAATGCACTTTCAGAGTCTTACTACTCGTCCAGCCTACCCGCAGTTAGCGATACTAGTGGTGTAGGTTTGAAAAAGGTGCAATTTAGAGGAAATATTTAAGCATATACATGGAAGAAGAGGGGGAAACTGCTTGGGTTAAACCACCCTCAGTTTACCGGAATGCAACTAAAACCCTGACCTCCCATCTCCATAAATGCAGATTACAATCCAATAGTTATTGGAAGAACCTTATCTGACAGCAAGTAAAGCTAATAAGATATGGGTGACCTGGTGGTCTAGGGGTAAGGTGTCGGACTTCTGTGTTGGGGATGCGGGGTTAAATCCTCGGTCCCGGCACAGATTTATCTGATTGCTAAACTCTTCCTTCACATCTGACAAGACGTGTATAAAACACAACTTGTGAATGTGTGAAATGCCAGGCTTCCACCATGGTTCGGATCCCACGTTAAACTGTAGGTCCTCCATTTCATTTCACAATCATTCTACCATTACACATTAGCGTATGTGCGTATAACCCGAACGGTTAGTAAGACGCGGTGATAATAATAATAATAGTTAATTTCACATATTCATACGTCAGGTAGTGTGATTTGTCACTAGTGATAGAAATTTGTCTCAGTGCTTTACTGCCTATCCGGTTATACACCTATGAAATAAACACGATGACGTGTTAGGGTCAAGGAAGGTTGCATTTAGAATAAGTGTATTCACATTTGCGTGGAAGGAAATGTAAGATTTTTTTTAACGGTAAAGCACCCTCAGAACAATCGATCGGGATTTGAACCTCAATCTATCCATAATAAGAAGTCTAGTATATTGCTATATACAGTGATGGACTGAGCCACAGGGATACCAGAAAATATCATGGTGGACTGATTTGATTTGGGCTGCCACGTCTACCTTTAAATTAAATAAAGCTATCCATTCAATTGAAAAAGATTGTGTTTTTTTTAAAATTTTAATCAAAAGATTCAGTGATTAAGTTTGAGGGTTAAAAGAATGCATGCTTTGTGAAAATATTCGATGGCATAACGTCCCGTTTATTGTTTATTGGTGCTATTTATAAACAATTCCTTAAGAAAGACGCGAAAGAAATTTTTTGGTGAATACTGACTGATATTAATAGTTTAATCTACACTAGCAGTGGATGGAGGATCATTTTATAAACTTAAATAGTAATTATTCAAAAATAGACTCCTGGCTATTAACTAACAATTTATAAGAATTTTCGCTCATTTTAGTAGAATATAAAAAATGTTTTTGTAAGTAGACTGAGTAGCGATATAATCATCAATAATGTAGTTGGAATGATCTCAGAATTAAATTTACTAATTATAAGCATACACACATATTTCATCTCCTCACTTCAGCTTTCACTGACACATAATATATTCAGGGGTGTTTATGAATGTTTGTTAGGGCTGTCATTTTTGTTGCCCTATACCTCTTGGAACCTGCCATTTCACCCCTGTTTTTATACTATTATTAGACTACAGAAGCGGAAAATATACCATAGCAATACTCATTAAATAACACTAATACAAAAATATTGACAATGTTGTTGACCCCAAAAAGTGTATATTTACTAAAAGTTTCTTCCTATTACAATCCTTGTTTGGATGAGCTTGACGTTTAGTCCCTGTGTCCATGGGATTGGAGTGTAAAACAAATCGCTAGCAGGTACGATACGAGAACTCCCTATCGTATTATAAATCAAGATGCTTATGAGCCAGACGGTTTTAATCCTCGTGTATAAAATAAAATAAAATGCCCTTTTAAAAAACCTTCCCCACCAAAAGTCGAGAGACTCACATGGCACAAAGCGCCGTGAAGGTGACAGGCTGTCCTTGTCTGGTGTAACACATGGCCGGGTCGACCTTCACCTTCAGCGCCAGCTCCGTGTAGTTATTGTAAGGTTCGAAGGCCTCTTGAAGGGCTTGCTGTAGGTCCTCGGCGGTGCAGGTGGATGGGAGGCAGAACGCCCAATTGATCGCCGAGAATCGTGGAATGCGGTGGCCCGGCTGACGACGACAGTAGATACATTAGTAAGGAAGGCACTGATTTGGTAATACTGTAAAGATAGATGACCATTCCCTCCCTGAGCTTCGGGGACAATCACCTAACTAAAATTGGTATCCAATACTTATTTCGTGCGCAATTTGTTAAATACATTCACAAATTTTGAAATGTATGTGTATTAATTAAAATTGTTATATTCAAGTCATTTGCTAAAAAGTCTAAATGTAAAAATATGGATACAGCGTACACTCCATTCACCTTTAAACGCAAAAGTCTTACCTTGACGTATTACACTATGGCCCTATCTTATAAGCTACACTAAATTGAAACTATCCAAGGTAAGGTTGATACCAGTCAGATTAAAGGAAGGATACATTGACATAGTCAACAGCGAGTATTTCTCACTCATGCTGACGGGTTTTTTTCTTAACTTTTGGCTATAATTTTGCTTAGGGTGGTACTCTAGTTTAATGTAGCGTGTCTTATCACTTTCGTTATGTATACATAGCTAAATTCCCTCAAATTAACTACATTGTCCAGTGACACGAGTATAATTAGCATGATTAAAGGATGAACTAAATGGCAACAACCTTTTCCAATGCTTACCAATAATTTAAGAATGGTTGTCCCCAAAATTTAAAATTGTCACTTAACTGTAATGACTTTTATACAATGAAGTATTAAAAACATGAGAAATAAGATACAAGCTAAGAGCCCGTCCCAACTGACTAATCAGAATAGTAATACAATATTTGGGTCAAACCATAAAATAATATGTACCGTTTTCTGAACTCTTCATTTGACAACAGTTCAATCAGAATAGTTAAACTATACGTTTCATCTTTATAATAATTATATTTAAACTTTGATGTATATTTTTAAAATCGCGCAAAATGGTCTCATTTCCATGTTTTATCATAAATATCACGGATGAGTGTCCTGCGATGCAACCCCTGGTTAACAGTGTATTACCGACCTAAGTTTCTAGTTATCTGTTTCGTGAGAGGAGCTCTTAATTCACACAGAATTTTAAACATATCGCGTTGATGTAGAAAAAGATTTTATTTTTGCACATTCACAGCAAATTTTCGTTTAGTTATTTTATGTTAGTTCACTTTAGCACAAGGTATATATTTCAAATGTTTAACTTACATATGCAATTTATGTTTAAAGTGAATGCACCCTAACTAGCAAGGGGACTAATAAGCTAACCAAGTGATAAATAACTTAGGAAACCAACCCAAGATTTGAAATATGACCTCACTGACACCAGCAATGCCTTTCGTTCTAATCCAAACCGGACCACCAGGGGGGTGGCTTTCAAAACATGACCTTGTTTTGGGGGTATAGCGGGTTGCTAGAAAAGGTTAACGTTTTCTCAATTTTTATAACAAACATTTTTTTTGGCCAAAATAAATAAAATATTGCTCCAGTAGAAACTTAAGAGTTTAATTTGCTTCACATTGCGATATAAACACTTGTTGAATATTTGTCATAGCGGCATTAGATGAGAAATTTTATAAATGAAGAAAAAAAAAATGTCATAAAATTCTACGACCCCCCTGAAAGATATTCAAGAACTGTTAAAGTCACCATGTAAAGAAAAGAAAGCTCTATGATTCTTCTGTAGAATTATGATTTTCTTTGACTAAAAATTTGTTGTCATAAAAACTTGAAAAGAACTGGTCTTTTCTCACTTCCACTTTACTCCCAAACTGAATGTGGTTATAATTTCCTTTCTTCTTGCTAATGCAGTTGTATTTCCTTTAAGATGATCTTATCACTCCTGTCTCCTACCTTACCTTTATACCTTTCAATTAACTTTGTATTTAAAATAAAAGTAAAATATTCAAACAGGATGTTATTGGCTTGGATTTAAGGTGGGATATAGATTAAGAACATATTTTATACCAAAGTAAATAAAATATTGCTCCAGTAGGGAGATAAGAGTTTATTAACTTTCTTCACAGAAATATATAAATGGTTGTTGAATATTTGCCATGAGCATTAGATGGCAAACCTTTTAAATGAAGAGAAATGTTTTCATTAAATTCCAGGACACTGTTGACAAATATTAAAAAACCATCCCCATGTGGAGAAAATTAAACTATAGGCTTCAATTAGAACAATGCTTTATTCACTATGGCAAAACGTTTTGCTATGAAAACTATAAAAAAATCTTCCCTTAACTTGAGTTCCTTACATCCATACCATAATATAATATAGAAGTAAGTGCGAGATAAAGTCAATATCTTTGATATTTTATACCAAAAAGCCTTTCGAGATAAAATATCGTTTCAGTGGATACTTTTATTTAAATTTTCTACAAATATTTTTCCAAATAATTTTGAAAAATGTGACAAGAATATCGTAGCGTTTGACTATGAACTTTATAAATGAAGGAGGAATATTCCTGATCCAATTCAGTGGTGCCCATACCATATATTGAAGAAAAATCGAACTTTTTATGTAAAGAAAATTAAAACATAGCTACTAAAGCAATATTTGATTTATTTTTATTTTTGTGATAAAAACTTTGAAAATACTGATCTTTAACTCAAGGTTACTTTTATTCCACTTTTAAAAACCCTGAATATTAAAGAAAATTGGAAAACGCCCACCATATTTACTTCTTCGTATAGAAACTAGATACTTTTCTAGAGGTCACGTTCATTGAATTACTTAATGATGATCACTTTCAACAAACTTGACCGCTGTTCGTATTTTAATGACAGACTACTGTAGACAAATAACTCTCCTTTCAAAACAACAACAAAAAAAGAGCCCTTACGTCATGAAACTGGCTACGCATAGCGTGGTAAGAGTGCAGCAAAGTGTTGACCTCCTTGACGGTTTCCGGTACGGCGGCGGCGGTAGTCTTTAGGTCAAGGTCGAGGTACGCGAGGCAGTACTTGCCTTGCACCGGGTGATCCGGTTCAGTCCCCACCTCTAGACATTGATCGTAGTCACCATATTGGTTCACGTTTCCGTTCAGAAGACCTGACGGCACCTTGGCTGAGGAGTCATGCACTAGGGCACACAACACAGGGGGTTCTCCTATATTATCTGTTCAGGGCTAAACGTGCAATTTATAAAGATATAAGGAGCAAAGAGATAGTGGAGATCGCAAATTAAGTTCCTTATTTTTTCACCTTTAACAGTAAAAAAATGTTCTGGCCAAAATAAATTTAAAAAACTGTATCAGATAAGTTTATTTATATTTTAACACACAGTATGCCAAATTGCAACGGTTTATGAATATGTTTAACGGGCATTGACTAATTGTAACATATATTTCCCTCTTAATTGACAAGGTTTCTCTCCAAATACTGCAATGTCCTTGATGAATATTAATTAACTGTTAGGATTAACGTCTATACCATACTATTATGAAATAAATAACTGAATCTTAAAATTATAAAATTATTAAAACTGTTTTAATTTAGTCATACGTCAAGTTATGGGATCATCAGCAGTCACTTTTGATATTTATAATTAATACCCATAAAATAACACTGGTAAATAATAAAATCATATCAATGTTGATAACAAAAGAATATGTTTTTATTTTCTAAAATATCCTTCCTACCAGGATCTTGCTATACTCACTCTTGAGGGCCCATAGTTGGAACTGTCTCACATGTCGGACGTACAGACGACTTTGTGACCGACAACGCTCGTTAACTATCCTGTCCGATGTAGGAGCAAACACAGCGAAACGCTCCACCAGCTCAAGGAGCAAAGCGGATGGTACAGCTGTCTTGTCTGAGATCGTCTTAGGCTCCCGAGAACCGGAGTGGGCATTTGCTTTGCGGCAAGATTCATTTCCTTCAAACGTGTGATTCCCTGAAATGAGTTTATTGATTTACCATCGACAACATATTTCTATGAAAATGTAAGGATAAGGTACGAGTGTATTATTACTCTGTCTGAGAGTGCCAGTCCTAAGCACAGGAATACCAAACCTAAAGGTATCCAAAGGGTGTTTATTTGAATTACTTTTGTGGTATATCAGGTATTATTCTATTAATACATTACCAATATATATTTGCATGAGGAATATGAATACCAAAATACACGCAGGATACAAGCGGTTGTTACTAATAATTATTGTCAGTAGAGCACTATGATATCATTCCCTAAAGTTTCATTTTAAGTTATCAAATAAAGATTCAATCATGAATCCTAGAGAGGCTGACCACTAAAGTGAGGTCTGTTGGTGCAAACAGATATAAGAAAATGTATCAATTTTAGGGGTGTAATAGGAGACACTATTAAAAAAATATTCATCTATAATTAGCATAATAAACACAAAATAAGGATCTCGTTAAATAGAATAAATCAAACTTACTTTACAATATTTTTATTAACTCGTAACAATCTATAAAAATGTACGTTTTTAAGATTCTTTGATTTTTTTTTTCATGACTTGACAAAATTAGTCTGACAATTTTAAAAACTCTGAAATAATATTGATTTTTAAGAGTTAATCAAATAAATATAGGTTTTAATATTAATTACTGTGTTTATTTTATTAATTAATCACAGGCAAGTAACGTTCGAAATAATGTTGCCAGGAAGTCTAAGAATAGCCGTTAAAAAACATAAAATCGAGTTTTAAGACTTGAATAACTTTTAATAAAATAAAAATTTGAAAATTCATTAAAGGTTAATTTTCAACCATAAAATTTGAAAGAAAAAAATACTAAATCTATGGAACATGTCCTGAGGGGGGCCACCCACCGTAGTGCCTTGCATACATTAAGAAATCCCATGCTATCTAAGGAATTAAATTAATAATTCTCACCCCAAAAGGGAGTAAAAGGATAATTACATATCCCATGTAGCTCAAAGCCTCACCTTTTAGGTTTTATAGTATAACAAATCGCATTGAATTTTGAAACTAAATCACTTTAAACGTGAAACTTTTCACTTCTTAGATTAAGGTAAATTATAAGGAAAATGGATATAAAATCTGAGTTATATATGAAGGATTTTTTTACAGCTGAAATATTTAATAAAACCATTTTCATACATTCTTACATCCAAGTAATGTAATATATACAGTTCAAATTAGTATGCAAACATCAGACAGATCAAAAAATAACTCGAGCTAATTACATGTATTCATACGTCAGTTCATGTTAGCGGCTAATTTTATTGCGACAAACTAACTGCAGTGACGATTTCTTTCTTTCTGGCACCCACTGGACTGACCATATTTGAGAAGTACTTAAATTTCTTACAACAATTCAATTTTAATAGCATTGTTTTTAAGCTAACGGACAAGGATTTAAGATATAGGTATGGCAAAGTGAAATGTTGTCGCTGTCTACAGGATCAATATCGATAGCTGAATCAAATTCAAGAGAAAAATGACATGGAAATAGGACCATAATAAAATACGAGCCAAAACGGTTCAGTTTAAGAGCACAGAGCTCAAAACCAAACGTTCCTGGTTGAATTCCCGTGTACAGGCTGTTTTTTATTTAATTGACTCTCAATGTCTTTATATATATATTCTTGACAGGGATACCCAATTATTACACTAATAGGGTAGAAATAAGGAATGTTAATTTACTATAAATGTAGGTCTACCCGAATTCACTTGTAGTTGGAGAGAAGAAAATTATTTAGTGAAAACTCATTACTGGCAAACTAGACAAAATGAGACAGAGCCCTTTGTTCACTAATTTAACGTTCCAAGGCGGTTCTTTTTTAGTTACTTTGTCTCCTTAAAAACTCAGGTTTGACACATCCGTATTTTTCCCGATGATTTGTTAAGGAAGAGGAAGGTTGAATCTATAAGTAGTGATCTCGCATTTTCATGGAGGGAGAGGGGAAAACAATTAGAAGAAAACCAGCCTCAGTGCATTCAACCGGAATTCAAGCTCAGATATCCTTCCCCATCTTTGGAAGTCCAGTCTATTGTGAGAGTGACGACTTAAAAGCTAGGGATACTCAGTTATTTATCACCCGCCTCGGGGGCGTAGTTGGCTAATGTGCTAGTTTCATGTCCCGCTGAACTGCTGAGGACGGGTAGATCGAGGTTCGAATCTCGCTCATGTAAACTGGGGATGTCCTTTCCTAAATTATTTTCCACTCTCCCTCCGCGCAAATGCGGGTTCATTTCCTCTAATTCAACCTTCCCAATTCCTAATCCATTATCGTAATTAGTACTTATAAGCGTATAACCCGAACGGGTAGTAAGACACGCTGCTAAATATTATTATTATTATTCAAAAAGCCATAATATTTAATAGGCCAGACTATTAAGGCTGGAAGTAGTTTTTAATGGCATTAGAGTATTAGAGTATGCTTTTGCGGTTTAAAAGAGGGGAAAATGTAAAACATTCGTTTGTTTATATATTTTATGGATCTATTTCAGTACAGTAAATTTAAATATAAAATATAGAATAATACTAGTGGATATTAAAAAGTATATCATATCGAAATAATTTAAACGTAAATAATCATAATTAAAATATAAATCAACAATGGGAAAAGTGAAACTTCTGGTCCCTTAACAATACTTGGAAATTTGGTTCACACAGAACTAGAGCTTGGTGATAAGGAATCAACATTGATAAATATGTTACCCCCTTTCGTGGCCCTTAGTCGTCGAGAAACAATGTCCACCCATCAAGTGTTTATCTAACAACTTCCTTTAGTGCTTTCAATACAACCAACCACTTTTGTTTGTTAACACGACCAAATTTCTCGGTTAGTCCCACATCCGGGATATTCAGTTTTATCGTTGTTTGATTTGTTCCAGCGTTAACAAGACTCACGTGACGACAAATATTATCATTATTTTCTTTGGGTGGGACTAGAAGCAATTTACGGGGAAGCTTTCTTTCACTTGTGTTAAGGGGTGGCCGGGGGAGAGGAGGGAGGCCTTTGCTTGGAATTAAGATACCGGCATCTACGTCATTGTCGTCTAAGCTGCATGCACGTCACTTCTCTGGGAAAAAACACTTTAAATAGGAAACAAACATTGTTTTGCAAGATTAAATGTTTGAATTTGTATGTAAACTATTCTGGCATGTGGTGTCTGACAATATCGGTTCGTTTCTCTGCGTCATTTTTCTCTGCGTCATTCCCGTATTCTTGTTCTCTGCATTGGCGTGCCACTTTTTGGTCAACGACGGAGAATTTCAATTAATTTTTGGATGTCAGATTGTTATATATCTTACAAAATATTATATTTTATGCTTAGCACATACAGGCTGTTAATAAATATGTGTTTATTTATTAAATCACTTCTTAATGTAACTTATTATAAAAAATCAAGCTAAACGTTCATTACAGGGGGAGTTACTCTTGCACCTATGTATTTTTAAACTATCAAAAACGTATTCCCACCCAAGAAAGGGAGGAGAGGAATTTTTATAAATAGCCCCATGGTCTTTAGGGAAGTATCAACCAATTAGAATATTCAAAGGTATATTTAAAAAAAAAGTTGTGCCAAGGAAATCTACGTTTTATCCTAAATTAACTAAGAACTAATTTTTAATACAATCCTTGAAAACAAGATCTTTTGAAAGAAAGGTTGCTTTAAACAAACTTTTAATCAAATAACGACTTTCCTTCTTGTCTAGCGATTCAAAATCTGGTTTGAAAGCAAAGATCAAACAATTTTTACAAGAGTGACGTAAGTCCTAAAAATTAGGGCAGTTTAGTAATAGCTATATGCTATATTTCATTTAACATAATATAATCAAAGCTATTTGGGACTTAATTGCATACTTATCAAATCTACTGGAAGAAAGTACAAGGCATATAAACTTGGCACTCGGTTAGTCTAGAGGAACTACCCGTAGGTAAATTGTGATTAAAAACATACAACCAACACTATATAGTTAATTTTCTTTTAAAAATATACAATTTTGTGTTGATAGTGTAACTAATACTGTAAGTTACCTATTCCTCTTTATTTTTGAGTATTTATTTTTTGGATCTTTACCAGTGAAGAAGATAAAGTTAGTTAATAATACTTAGCACCACATCTTACTACCCGTTCAGGTTATACACTTAATTAATAAATACACTAATAGGTTAGGAATTAGGAAGGTTAAATATCGAAGAAGTGAACCCGTATTTGCGTGGAGGGACATGTAAAACCATTTAGGAAAAGTCACCCCAGTTCACTCAAGCGAGATTCTAACCTTGATCTCCCCGTACTTGGCATTGTAGCTCAACACGAAACCAGCGCGTTAGCTAACTACGCCACCGAGGAGGGTTACAGTTAATTATTTAGTGTTAATCATTGGTGTCAAATATTGCATGCGTCATCTTGTTTTTGTTTATGGTAAATGTCTTGTGTTGTGACATACACATCGTGTCCATAAATACTACTTTGTGAACAAAAATCTATACTTAATTTTTTTTTCAAACTAGCATTCTAATTTAATATACATTATTATCAGTTAATAAATTATTAATTTGTGTAGATACATAACTAGTTACTTGATGTGAAAATATTTTATTGATATTTTTTTTCATATTTATAAAGCAAAGGGTTTGTGGGGATAAATAATTAGATGTCTAATGAGTGTTAGTTTAATTTAATAGTTTTATTTCTTGCTTGCACTAACTAACTCGCCCAACTAGGGGCTGATAGACGTGTACTAAAATTAAAATTGGGCTATACAGAGATATAGTAATCACTACTCAGCAAGATCTCAACAAGGACCCTCTCCTACCCAAGGGAAACCCTTTAATTATAATATTTAGCACCGCGTCTTACTACCCGTTCTGGTTATACGCTTTAAGTACTAATTACTCTAATGGATTAAGAATTGGGAAGGTTGAATTAGAGGAAGTGAACCCGCATTTGCGTGGAGGGAGAGTGGAAAACCATTTAGGGAAAACCACCCTCAGTTCACCCGACCGAGATTCGAACCTCGATCTCCTCGTCTTCAGCAGTCGAGCTCAACACGACAAGCGCGTTAGCCAACTACGTCAACGAGGCGGGTGTAAACCTTTAAAAATAACTCTACAGCGGTAATATCATTTAGGTAATATACGAAGAAAGAATGCAAGGCAAACCACTTTAAAAGAATGATCATGCATTCATTATCTTTTTAAAATGTTACAAAGTATCTGTTAAAGTTATATAGTAGTTAAATAAGTATTATAATAATTATATAATTTTTAGAAATTAGATATTGCACATGACCATATTATTCACTAAGCCAGATAAATAAAGGGAATTATTTTTATTGTTATTATTATAGTACGAAAAAATCATTCTATAGAGTGTTTTTTACCTCTGACTTAGCGTAAAACACTGACCTTACAAATCGCCGTCATTCAATTTAGTAGCCAATTCATCTTCACTAATGAAGTGTCTGGTTTTCGAACAAGTCCGTGAATGACTTGGTAGTTTGTTTGCAGTTTATTTGTAGATATTAGTCACGCATAGTAAAACGCTGTAGAATTGTTTAAAAAAACTCATTCAATCATGGTCTTTTTATTTTTAGACAAGGTTCCGACGGTCATTTAGGCTCTTCACGTTTCTTTAAGTAATATTTAATTAGTTTATTATTTATTGAACACAATTTAAAGTCTAGTCGTTTAACTAGTGACAATATAATAATATTTAATTATTTATCACCTGAATAAAACATATTTTTAGACTTAATAGCAAAGCATCAGTGTTTAGGGGAGAAATTATATTGTATTTTAATCATAGTGCCAATATTGACTATCCTAGACTAAAAGCTATTTAATCTAAGATAATAATATTAAAACGTGAATTTAAAGAATATACGCCTGCATTCGCTAAGATTTTTTTAAAAAAATGAGGTATTAATTGTGCACTTTAAGAACTGAATGATTATATCAGCATACGAAGTATGAACTAAATTTAATCTAGAACAGATACAACATCCAGCCCCCAACTGTTAATTAATCACTCTGAAAAGGGAAAACCACATTTAACCCATGATAAATGTTTCAGCCATGCCAGGGATTGAAGCGAGGAGCCCTAGCTCAGTATACGGACACGCTAACAACCTAGTTAAGATATCGGACCGTTCGTCAAGAGATAATACAAAAGACCACTAAGTAGAAAAATAATGTAGATAAAATCATCCCCTATTTTTCTTTTTATCACTGTGTTTTACTACTTGTTCAGCTTATATGCATATCTACTAATTACTCTAATGGGATAGGGATGAGAAATATTGACTTTAGAGAAAGTGTACCCATATTTGTGTGGAGGGAGAGTGGATAACCATTTTGGAAAAACCTCAGTACACCAGACAAAATCCCAACTGGATTAGAACCTCGACTTCCCAGTCACTAGCAAACCAGATGAGACCGACATATTTGTCCAGGTTTCCACCGGGACGTGTAACTAGTAGCTCTTTGAACCTACCGCTGAAGAGGGTAAAGCTTTTTTTTTTGTGGTTAAAAAGGACAACCTAGACACTGGAAACAAACCAGGGACCTTTGAGCCTCAACGCTTTATCCATGAGTCATCCTAATTATTCTCTCATATCCAAGGCCATAATATTTCACAAGATTGTATTGAGTCTAACTCTGGTAATTAGTGAAAGTAGCGGTCACTCAGAACATTCCCCAATTACAGACCACGGTGACTCGTAACTGGCTCTAGTGCTGCCGAGAAATTAATTTAATTAATGTGTATCACAAACTGATAAATTATGATTGTTCACAGAACCTGTCCTGATAGCTGAATCAAATTAGGTAAGAGGTGATAGCCTAGAATCGGGAATCAAAACCGGGACCTTTGGTATTGGGCACCAATGTTATACTATGGACTATAGAGCAACGGTTCTCAAGATTTTGTTCACGGCACATTATTCTGTGACGCGAGTCCTCATGGAACACTCGGCGTGCAATTTGACAACACTATGAGAGACTTGGACATGCGCATGCTCAAATAAATTTCTCGCAGTTGAACCGAAAATACGTGTGTGATTATCATGTATTGGACCATGAACTAAGCTTTTGTGTAAGAAACAACCAGATTATTATTAATTACTCAACTGTTGGTGACACTGCGGTCTAATAGTAAGGTGTCAGACTTCTGTGTTGGGGGTCCAGGGTTCAATCCTCGTTCCCAGCACATATTGGTCTGATTGCCATACAGTTCCTTCACCTCTGAAAATACGTGAATTAACAGTGGCATCTCGTGTATTGTCACTGTGGAACTGCAGCACCCCCTATTTCCACTTGATATTATCGATAACATTTAATATAATGAGTCAATTTTTCTTTAATTCTTTCTTTATTTTTGTAGTACAATATATATATCCTTAAGCTTAATGTCAGCACTTCAGTAGACATCTCCCAGCTTATGAAAAAGATACAAAAACCTTTGTATTGAACTGTGCGATTTACAGTGCCACTGACGTCGTGTTTGACTGTTGTGCGCATGCGCACATAAGAGGATGGTGGAGAGGAAGGCGAGACTGCCAGGTATAAAGAGCACTCACTGTTTCTCTCTGGCTTGATGGCGGAAGGAAGTTTTTTTTTTTTTACTCAGCGTGTGTTGTGCTTAAAAACCGTGTACCATATTCTTGAATGTGATAAAATGTAGAAGAGTGTAGAGTTAGATTATTATTCTGCTTCCAGCTATTCTATTTGATTCGATTTTTTTCGGTTCTTTTATCTAACAGAAAGACTAAATGCGCTTGCAGTACTTTCAATGGAGAAAAATTTCCTCAATTGTCATCCAGATATAAAGAAGAAAATTATTGAACTTTTNAATCACCCTACCATTACACATTAGCGTAAGTGCGTATAACCCGAACGGGTAGTAAGACGCGGTGCTAATAATAATAATAATAATAGTATATTAGACTTTCCAGAGGATTTAATGGATCACGATAATTGGTTGAGCTAGTATTATTATTAGCACCGCGTCTTACTACCCGTTCGGGTTATACGTACTTACGCTAATGTGTAATGGTAGGGTGATTGCACGTTAAACTGTAGATCCTCCATTTCATCTCACAATCACCCTACCATTACACATTAGCGTAAGTACGTATAACCCGAACGGGTAGTAAGACGCGGTGCTAATAATAATACTAGCTCAACCAATTATCGTGATCCATTAAATCCTCTGGAAAGTCTAATATACTATTATTATTATTATTATTAGCACCGCGTCTTACTACCCGTTCGGGTTATACGCACTTACGCTAATGTGTAATGGTAGGGTGATTGTGAAATGAAATGGAGGACCTACAGCTTAACGTGGAATCCGAACCACGGTGGAGGCCTGGCATTCCCCACATTTACAAGATGTCTTGTCAGAGGTGAAGGAAGGGTTTGGTAATCAGATAATCTAATATATTAAAGATCTAACATATTTTTCTCTTCTTTATTTTGTTTTATACCGCATCTTGCTACCCTTATGGTTTATACGATTATGCACTAACTACGCTAATGGGCTAGGTATGAGTAGAGTTTAATTTAGAGAAAGTATACCCACATTTTCGTGGATAGAGAGAGAGAGAGTGGAAAACCACTTTGTAAAAAAAAAAGCTTTAAGTACACCTAATCGAGATTCGAACACCGTTCTCCACGTCATTGGCTATAAAGTATAATGCGAAACTATCGCGTTAGAGCATACGGACACCCAAGCGGTATTTATTACCTTTTAAATTTTAGAATAATTATATATAATATAATGAAACTGCATTTAATTTTTTTAACATTAGTAACATAACTTCGGGAATTTCACCGCACACCTAGAGAATTTAACGGCACATCTTTTAAGGAACACTTCACAGAGCCATTATAATTGGTATTATATCCAGGGCCGTATTTCGCTGGTTGTTGTGTTGATTATAAACTGTGGTAACTGTTCTATATAACTGATTCGCTTGATCACACGTGCTCTTTTCGTTACATCAGAATTGCGCGACGGAACTTGTTTTCGCCACGCCGCGCCGTAGAGATTATGTTCATTCGGAGTGGCATGGCGGAGTAATGGAAAGTGAACCGACTCGATATGACCTTCCAAACGTGGGGGCTCTGACCTATATATTCGTGATCGTTGGCCCACCACTACTTAGCATCTCTGAAACGAGGTCATGTATTCAAATACCGGTCCAGGACTTCAAGTGGATATTTTATCAGGTAGGAGATGATGGTCTAGGAGCTCCTTTAAATCAGGACACTAACCTGAGACTAATGGATTGTGGTAGTATCGATCGCGAGCTCAGAGCAGTATTTATTTTGTTTTTATAGAAAAAAACTTTTTAAACTAAATAAAGTATCGATTCATAATTTGATTTTCTACACATAGTAATCTCAAAAGTTATTTTAATTTTTTTATAGCAGCGGGTCTTTATTACCCGTTTTGGTTATACACTTTTGTACTTTTTACGCTAGTGGTTTTAGTAATTAGGAAGGCTATATTTAGAGGAAGTGCACATGAATTTGCGTGGAGGGGGAGTAGAAAACCATTTTGGAAAATCTACCCTCAGTACACTTGACTGAGATTTTTAACCTTGTTCTCCCCGTTATCATTAATTTAGTCTACTCTAAGAGTAGCACACTACACCATTCAGCGGGTCTCAACAGTTCTTGAATATTAGTCATAGCAAAATATAATTTTAAAATAGCCTTTATATTTATTTAAAAGTTTTCTGTAAAAGTGCCACTATTCTCATTATACATATAGTACTTACATTCTGACGGAACGTGATATATATATATATATATAACATACATTATATATACATTTAATATATATATGATATAATATATATTTGATATATGATATATATTAATTGTTGAGACTAATATATGTAGAAAATTAAGCAAAACAAAGTAATGTTTTATTTCTAATTTTAAAAATATGTTAATTCTTAAATTTAAAAAAACCTATCTCGAGTTGCCTTATATCCTATCCTAAGCAAAACTGGGTGTAGTAAATATGTTTTGTTTATTATTATCTCTTAATAACTGATCAAGATATAAGCATATGTTAACTACTTTAAAACGGTAGGGGTAGGGGTGGGTCATGAAGCATTTTAGAAGTAATCTACCCACATTTGTGTTGAAGAATAATGTGAAACCATTTAGTAAATAGCACCCACAGTATCCCTGACTAAATTTATAGCCCCAACAAGCCAGTCTAACACTAGAGTGACGCCTTAAGCCATTCGGCCATTGAAGCAGGAATTAAAATGATTCCGCAGTTGAGTCTAACTATCTTTTTTCTGGAGGATCTATTTAAATAAATTATTATCTATCGGTATCATGGCTGCCTATTTAATCTAGGGTCACGAATTTGATTCTTTGCATGGCCAAATACTTATCATTTATGAGATTGGTGCTTACACATTTCGTTTTTGAAAATATAACATTGCTCTAAGAATGAATTAGTTTATAAGGCGTGTACTAATATGTCAGTCAGATCAGGTAACCTATGTTAAATGCACCAAATTTTCTTTAAAAGTAGTTTGTATCAAAATTCAAATTAGGCTTACTCAATTTTATGTGGGGCAATTTAACCATTCATCTGAGAGGCTTTACGGATGCGAGAAAATATACCTTTCCTTGTTTGTCATAGAATTTCCCAGGTTCGGGATATTCTAACCTCAAACGTTTCGGCTTTAAACGCTTTTAGCTAGTAAAATCCAGCATAGCTTAACCTAATTTACTACTATGTGGTGGCAAAACCTGCAACTCAAATGACCTTGGCTTTTAAATTATTTGTATCGTCCCCTGAACCATTATTTCCGACTTACCAACACACCACGATAGTAAGTTTCAACCCAAATCAGATTTGTCATGGACCAAATATTCAGTCACTATTCCTCCACCACCACGGTAACAAAAACAAAAATGTATCCTCTAATACTATATTTTAAATAATGGGTTCTGACAAGCACTTAAAAACAAGTGGTCCCCTCCTCTACGATGATTCAAAAATATAAAATTTAATGCCTTAAAATATACAGGATGTTTTCGGGTTCAACGGCTAAGCTTTGGGGAATATTATAGTGATTCAAAAAATTAAGTTGAAATGTATTTAGGAGATTCGCTAGTTTTAGTTTTTTTTCACGAAAACAGAGAAAATTTAAATAAAAACAAAATTAGTAGGCATTAAATAAAATATTTTATTTATTTTGTTCAGATTGATGGCCTCAAGCCCGGTTTTTAATGTTATCTGTATTGTGATTTTCCTGTACTCAAACAATATTCATTTTTCCATATCATTTAGTCATAATAGCACTGCTGGTAGCTAAAATATGTATTGTTTACTATTATTATATGACAGTAATTTAGGTATTATTATAGTCATTGAATTGATGATGTAGACCAGTGGTTTTCAAACTGTGGTACGCGTGCCCCCAAGGGTACGTGAACAGTTCTCAAAGTGAAGTTAGCAAAATTACAAGAAAACAAAATGGTAGTGGAAAAATAAACGTGGGGGAGAATTTTAGATGAAACAAGGGGACATTTTCTCTTTTGATTACTTGACATCTGACATCTGGCATTTGACTAGTCATGTGAATAAATTTTCTCGTGAGGGTATTTAGACTTTAATCATGACAATAGTGTACAAGTAAAACTGAGTGTGAGAACCATTGCTGTAGACTAAAATCATCAGATTACATTCCTAGGTGCACCTGTATAAATCAAATTTTTGAAATTTTATAAACTAATAAATAAACTACTTAGAATCTCCATGGTGTGAACTCACAAGCGAGCTGTACTGACCGAGCTGCCGCCACTGTTAGTACTGATTGTGCCAAGATTTGCGGAGAGAGGTTGTCATGTGGTCAGCACAACAAGCCCTCCAGCCGTTAATCCAACTTTTCTAAACTTGATCTGATAATTATTTATTTAAGTAGCTCCTCATTTGTACTCATGAGGATGATTTTGATCTTGTTTCAAACCCACTGCATCACAGATAAATTTTTAAAGCACCAGGGATCAAACCCGGGACCTCTGCATTTATAGCCAGTAACTCTGACTACTAAACCACAGAGGCGGGTAAAACTAGCGAAATAGGAGGACTTTAATTTTACTTAACATATTCTAAAATCTCTTTCAGTAATAACAATTTATTTGTAACATCAAAATGGGTTATTTAATCCAAATAATATTTTTGATATTTTTTAAGTGGTCATTATTTCCCTTTCATTAATTTATAACACAACACACACAGGTTTATCTTAGGCTGCTACATCTTCAATATATTAGATAAGGTTACATACTATTATGGTTTAATAATCTCCTCTTAAATATCCAGATGTAACTTTTCAATAGAAAACACCTAAATCATATATATAATTTTATTAAAACGCTCTAAATTATAAACTAGAGTCAGATTTTTATAAGAATAATCATTAAGAGAATATAAAATTTGTGCTGTGCTCAACAATGATAACATTTAAGTATAATATTAATTTGGAGGAAAGCCACTGGTTTTACAAATTACCTATACTGTATATGACTTGTGAAGTTGTTTCAGTATTAGTGTTCATCGCCATTTTTAAATTTATAATTTCTTTTATTATTCCCACGTCTTATTACCTCTTCGCATTATACTCCCATATATTAATAACACTATTGTTTTTAGGGATTAGGAAGATTATATTTAGAAGTTTACCTACATTTGCATGAATCTCCATTTTGTAACATCCACCCTAAATACACCCGAACAAGGTTCGAACCTCGATTTCCCCGTCATCGGTAATCTAGTCTACTGTGAGCGTAGCGCCTTGGATCATGCTGCCACCGAAGCAGTTTTTACGAATTTATTATTGGTACACTTTTATAGGAATACATAATATTTCTCAAAAATGTAATGAAATACGTGAAAATAAATCTAGTGATTTAAGGTTATTTTTATTAAAATTGTACTCTAGCGTCAGTGTATATATCATTGTGTCACATACAAAAAGCCGTTATATTAAATGTGGAATCAAAACTTCTTGAACAAAGTAAGCACTCAACAAAAATTATAGCTTTAATAAAATTATGAATATGATTTACGCTAAGTAACATAATGCCGTTAACATAGTTATGTGATATGAAATTAAATACCCCCTTTTTATTTTCTCACAACAAATCGGAGATAAATTATTCTAATCGTCAAAAAATTGAACTGGAAATTTTGATAAATGTTGACATTTTGTAACTCCTTGAAAAAAAAAAAGTTGTTTTCGCGATGCCGTTCATCCGTCCGTCTGTTTGTGCCTTGAGCTCAAAGAAGGAAATTGTCTGTGGCCTTGGACTAGAGCCGAAACTATCTTACTGAGTGTGCTAAAACTTGGTATCTCGGGCTATCATAGAATCCCCACGAATAATTTTTGGAATTATATCTCAACCCCAAATTTAAGGGTGGCTTATTAAAGGGGAAAAGAAAAATAGATTTTTTAAAATTCGCCCTAACAATTTTATATCTATAGGCCTATACTATTATCATTATAAACAATATGTCGATTCTCATTTTCTTATGAAATTGACTTTTAGGATACCTTATAGAGAGGAAGTTTTCCAATTTTCACAATTTCTCCACAACTATTTGAGATAAGAAATTACTTATCATCGTAAATGTGTAGTACTATTAAAGATAAAAATCTTTTATTTGAAATATATTTTATATAAAACCGATCATTTCTGAGCTATTCGAAAAAATATATATACTTTTTTAATTCAGGTCTTTAGTGGATATCTCTTTTCTCAATTTTTCTGTAACAGTATTCTTAGTTCCTAATGCCATAGATTAAGTTACAATGTATTTTATTTAATTTATAATATTGTGTGTAGTATATCTACAACAATGTATTGACCTACAATTTTGTTTCACAATTAATCATACGAGATTTCAGTAAATATCGATTTTAAAATATAAGCGGGATAAAGCCTATGTGGTGCGCTATACGATTTATTTTTGTGCTATTATACATCTAATGTACTTTTATTATAATCATGTGAGAGTGTCATTTATTACGTGTTTCCAAACTAAAACTAGATCAATAAGTCACCAAATTAGATAAAATAAAAATGGCAGTAATAATTAATGTTGATTTATTGACAACACTGCTGCTGACGCGTATCGCATTACATTGACTAATCCATTACAACCGCCAAAGAAAGTGAAAGTTAAAGGAGGATAGAACTATTTTAAATTGTTTTGGAGGTAACAGGGCCGTGAAGTATCTGTCTGTCTTCTTTATAGTTACTATTCAATGCTACTTCTAGACGTCACACCGAAATTCCAGACTTGGCTCAAGGTGAAGTAAGCATTAGTTAAAAATTTATGATAATATAATTAAATTATAAGGAAATACACCGGATGAAAAAAGGTCAAAGGACAATCTATTTAAAAAAATTATTGTTAGGGTTATTTAACACGAGATTCTGAAAAAGTGTATATTATCAACACATGACTTAGGGCCAGTTTCATAGTCAAATTTAGTGCGTCCCAAGTGCGGCGCTACACTAAGTACATGACAACACCTACCTAAACCAGAATGGAATGTGCCGTGTTCGCATAGGAAACTGGCCCATTCCATTCTGGTGTAGGTAGGTGTTGTCATGTACTTAGTGTAGCGCCGCACTTGAGGCGTACTAAATTTGACTATGAAACTGGCCCTTAGATAGAAAGGTCTCAGGTTTGATTTTCCGTATCCAGGTGTCATTTTTCAACTAATTTATATTAATTGAGACGTGGTTTCCTCCACATGTACATTCCCGTAACTACAGTGATTTGAAGCCTGAGTATTGATATTCATGGATATTTCTCTTTAATTATTTTCTTGCATCGCATTCTTGGCAGTATAACAGCCCTACCGAGTCGCAGATGGTTGTGGTATCTGATAGATATAAATACTATTGGTCATTTATTTGTAGTCAACGATTCCCACACGTCCATCACAGACTCAGTCTCAAAATAAGAGTGAATAATAACCTTGAGCGTGGAACGAATGCTGGATAACTTAGTGGTATAACTGACACGCTAGGTCAAAGGTCCAATATTTGACTCCCGTTTACAGGTGTCATTTATCAACTAATTTTTATTAATTTAAATTAAATAAGACTTATAGGTTAACATAATACTTTGATTTATATTATCTCTAAAAGTCAGATCTATCAAATAGTTTCGGTATTATGAAAATAAATGGTTAAACGTGTAATAACTTTTTTTTACAAGCTTAAGGTATGATTTTTTTTAAATACTTAATTTCAAACTTGATTTAGGAATACTACCCTTTGATTGTAATGCCCTGACATAATGTTGTTACTGCTGTCCATAATAACGTGACAAGATTATAAACAGATCAACATATTTCAAAAAGGTTGCATAGTAATACTTTCTCATTAAAAGGTATTATAAAGGATAAAAACATATCTATTTAAATGTTTAAACATGTAAAATTTGAGTTAAAAGTTTAAATTGTGGCACAATTTTTGAAAAGTGGTTTCTAAGTGACTATGTAGAGTAATTTAAAAAAAATTAATATCATCCAATTTTTCCAAAAGTTGGTATACACACAGGTCAGAGGGTTTCCAAATATATTTGGAAATGTTTGGTACTCAAAAATTATGATGAAAAAAAGTTGAAATGATATTATTAAAAACTGTTTTAAATTATGGTTTAAGCGTATAGCTTAGCGTTATTAACATAGGATTATTTTTTTTAATTTAACCTTATCCTATTAGGGAGATAAGAAAATATTTTTTTAGCATTTTTCACCAATCTTAGCACATACATATTCCTCCAATAGTATATAATTATCCTATTAATAATTTTTATTAAAGTGGGTTAGAGGGGAACGTGGGTTTTTGTCTGTAGTTTATCAGTTTTTTATAACAAATAACTTCTTTGGATAAAAATTATAAAATGTGGCTTGTATATTTATAATCAGTTTAAATCTCTATATATTATGGTAAGCGCAACTGTTCTTGATCATTTGTCAAGAAATATTGCTATTTGAACAGAAACATTTAAAATTAATATGAAAAGTACTGTTTAAATACTGAGATACACATAGCAAATATTGAAGAAATATTGAGATTACTTTATTTAGAAAATTAAACTAAACAGAATCTATTAAATCAATATTGTGTTCATTGTGAGCAAAAATAATTTTGGTTATAAAAATGGGACAAAAAAATATCAGTCTTAGCTTGTATTCCCTTTCCTCTAAGCCTATTTTCCACCACCCAAAGATATCCACAATCTGGAAAATATTTGATTAAATATAACTAATAATAAAACAAAAAACCAACAATTATCTATATTATAATAAATAATATATTAATATTATTTATATTATAATAAATAATATATTTATAATATTATATTATAAAACAAAAGACTGATATTTGAATAAAAGTTATGTCATCTGTAGTAAGATTAGACAACATTAAAAAAACTGTTTTTAATATAATATCTTGACCAAATTTGCTGCTCGATTACTTACATGTTATTATTATCACTCTGTTAAATATTGAGAGCAACCTTAAAAATAACTAAACACATGTTATCTAATTCAGTGATAGGTGTTATATTTTAAGTTATAGAAAGTATATATTCTTTCATCAAACAATAAAACAAATATTATAACCATACCAAGGGCATTAAGTGCTGCCTTTGAATTAAAGTTGAGGACATCATTCAAGGAAGAAAGATAAGATTTGAGTGGTTTAAGATTTTTTTTTGTTCTGCCTCCTATTACCTGTCCATACTAGATATAAGCTTTTAGCAACAGGAATAGATTAGTGAGAAGTAATGTCAAATTTTTATTAAACGTAACAACATTTTCGTTCAAGGAAAGTGAATGATCATTAGTACACCTGGCCAAGATTTTAACCTTGACTTTCCCGCCACTGAGAGCTTGAGAATTAATTTCTAACATGCACTGTAAGTCTCATATTCACTAATAGACCATACATACTGGTTAAGTGTTTATAAACCAACAGCATTAATAGGTGTTAGGTGTATGTTCCATTAATAAATTAACGCAACTACTTCCCTATTAAGTCTATTATTTTATTTTACAGGCAAAATGTAATGAGTCTACCTGTTAATTTATTTAAATACATATTAATGAAACTATAACTTATATAATTAATGGGCACTCTCTGAACATATAGTAATATCTTCACACGACTTACAAGCCAAACTAAACAAGGATTTTAAGCAAACCCTTAGAATTAAGCCTTTAAAGCTCTGATCAAGAATTTAGATATTTAGATACAAGAACAAATGGATGCATAAATAGTAAATTATTATAAGCACCACCCAAGGATAGATCCACGTCTTCTTGATCCATAATTTACTTCTCTATTAATTCACCCAATGAGATCTGTAAACTCTACTACAATGGGATTGCGGTTAGAGGTTTGTTTGAAATCATATAAGATATAGTTTTCTACTATCAACTTTAATAAAATGCAATTATATTATGTTTATTATTTTTACACTATAATAATATTTAAAAAAATCTATAGCTTTAGATTTGATGAATGGGTAGATTATTTTTGATATCTATCATCAATATATATAAAATATTATTATTAATATAATAAAATTGTTATCATTTTATACCACAAGATAAGTGCTTGTATTTTCCATAAGCTTTCTTCCTACTGGAATCCTACTATAGGTTTAGTGTATGTAAGATTCCTTCATTAATTCCCCGTCTCTACTCTAGTCAACTTGATATAATACTCACGTAAGCTATAAGAACGGTGACTAGGTGCGTCACATTCTTCTCCGTCGAGTCTGCCAAGCTTATAATCATAATAACCATGTGTTTTCTGTTCTTCGCCAATCTTAACACTGCATGAATCTTCATTAGCAACCTTATTTAAGCTACCACCAACAAGTTGACACTCCACAAAACACCCTTCCTCCACAACACAAACTGTGACGTAGAAAAACACCCATACTAAACGTACCAGCTCAAAATGGGCGCGCATTTTGCTAGCATTGAGTTATTAAGTTACACCGGTTTCTAACAAACTAGATTTGTACTCTTTGGTCGCTGGTCTGGCAATCGTCTGGTCCCGAAAGTGGTGGAAGTTGAGCAAAGGGTGTATACTGACATTCTTGACTAATATCTAATGTAAGCACTGATCAGAGTTTCTCCATGGGTGTATTTGAATATTCATGTGAAATATTTGTCAGGAAGAACAATGAAGGATGATTTCACTCCAATGGGTGGGACTTGATAGTGTTGATGTATTGTTCCAGGGAATGCCATCTATTTGTTGACAGTATGTGTATTAGGCAAGAAAGTTGCTTGAATATGTATGAAGCTAGTATCTCTATTTGTTTAGTAAGTTATCAATCAAGTCTGGTAATAGTTTGAATAAAATACACTTTCTTAAATAGTTTGATAACATCAATATCCTTTTTTAAAGTTCCCACAATTTAAAATAGTTAAAATAGAATCTAAAATATGTATGTGTTTTATAACATTTAAATTTTAAAATTACTTATTTTTAAAGATTTTAACATTTAAATTATCATGTATTAAAATTGAAAGTTTAATATTAAGAACATATGGTAAACAAAATTACATATTTAACATTAATTTTATTTAATTATTTTGATAACCTTTTTTTAATTGTTTGAAAATGGATCAAAACTAAAAGAATTGATTTTTAAACATAAGAAAATAAAAAACAGGATCAATCAAATATTGCACTTATCCCCATTATTTATTTACATTCTAATTTGAAATAATATCGTAAATTATGTAGATCCTTTGTTTGGTACAATTTGAACCATTTAATTAATCACAATAATATATTGTCTGCTTGAAGTGTTGACATGTTTGAATTCACTGTATATATAAATATATATGATTAAGTCCCACCCCCTAAATAAGCCACACGCGCTGTTCGCACAAGACTAGCGCACGTCATATGTCGTGAGTTCGACGCACCACGGAGGTTTGAGCCGATCTGAAAGTGAAAGAGCAAATACGTCTAGCCAGGTGGGTATACCACGGTGGGCATGGCCTGAAGGACACAATCGACAGGTTGACCAACCTGACCGGTTTCCAGACATTTCGGTGTTTTGAACTTTAAACAAAGAAAACCAGACGGGACACGTGCGGAATATTTATTTTGCAAACGTGTTTTTATTCGAAAATTAATATAGTGTCAATTTGTCTCTAGGTGATAGTTGTGATGTATAAAATATGTCCACCTAGAAATTGATTTTCAGGTAGACTTTTTTTTCAAAAGGGTTCGATGTATTTTATTATTACAGATTGGCATTGATAAATCTATTTTTTAAATAATTGATCTTTTTCTTACTACCCATCTGGGCTATGAGTATATTAATGGTACTAGTTGATAAGAGATAAGATGGCATAGCTTAGACCAAATTTATCCAAGCTTGCGTGGAGATGGAGTGGGAAACCATCTTATAAAAATAAATAATCTTCAGTAAATTTGTCCGGGATCCAAACCCTAACTTCTAATAATCAACAAATCAGACCATATAAG
Source organism: Timema douglasi (assembly GCA_901482245.1). Taxonomy (NCBI): domain Eukaryota; kingdom Metazoa; phylum Arthropoda; class Insecta; order Phasmatodea; family Timematidae; genus Timema; species Timema douglasi. The sequence continues at coordinate 114,006 of CABEEJ010000785.1, forward strand.
ATTTACATTTATTCCACGTGTCCAGGACATACCTAAGTATTAATTTTAATAAATTTAAATGTTTAAATATAAACATAATTTATTCACGCCTACTTTACTATTTTGAACTCATAGCCAAACCCTTCTAAAATGTAAAAGTAATAATGTTCATTACTCGCCTTGGTAGTGTAGCTCACGCACTAGTTTTCGTGTTGGGCTAGACTACCAAGGACGGGTAGATCGAGGTTCAAATCTCAGTCGGGTGACCTGGGAGTGGTTTTTCCTATAAGGTTTTCCACTCTTTCTCCACGCAAGTGATGGTTCACCTCCTATAAGTTCAACCTTCCTAATTCCTAACCCATTAGCGTAATTAGTACGTAAGCGTACAGCCTAAACGTGTTGTAAGACGCGGTACTAAATAAAAAAAATATTATATATATTCTTATCTCATTGGATTATAATGATGTTAATAGCATCTATAGAACCATTTATAATTATTTTCAACTTAAATTTCTGCAAGAGAAATTTATGTTTAAAAATGCCCTGCCATTTCCTTTTGGGGGATTACACTACGAGACACCACCGGAAGGGAGGAACCTCTTCCTTCCTAAAATGTTCAGGTTTACGGCCTTGAGACTCAAACCCAAAATCAGTTATCAAACCCTCTACCTAATGATCTTTAATGTCAGACATAAAGTACGAGAAAAGAACAGAAATAGGATAATAGTTTTTCTAAAAGAACTTTAAGCCTCCGCTTAGAAGAAGGGAAAGGGTATTATCTAGTGTTAAAGGAAAATTTGCCTTATTCCAACCATTCAGGAAACCAATATTGAGCTCATAAATTAAATTCAAAATATGCTCGAATATACAAATTTTTGTCGGTGATGTTATACATTTTTTTGTATATATTACGTTCAAGGCTGGCTTCACTCCAGTGAGATTTACTTGTGCGCTCATCTCAGGCCCAGGAATCCCGAATTTTGGCCAGGTGTACTTGGGTTATAAGAGGGGGATGAAGGGGGGTTGGGTTGGGTTGAGAAGAGGGATAAGGTTTCAACCCCATTGGAATACTTATGTTTTTCCTATTTTCTATATGTGAATGTTGGAGCAATTAATTAAGAGCCTATTTCACCCAAGAATATCACCTAACTTAGTAGGTTATAAAGATCAAACAAGATGTAGATTCATGAAGTGATTTTCTATATTCTACTTTAGACAATAGAATTGGGACCAGTTAAATTTTTGTAACATATTTAAAAAATATTAAATCATATTTGAAACATAATTATTTCAAAATTTATAAAAGGTTATATATATATAACATATGCCATAAATAATTTACCTATTCTTGACTGAATAATGCAGAAAACTGCATTCAGATGTGGGTTTTTGGTTTGAGCATAATATTATTTCAAATTTCCGGGATAATAGACTTTGAAATATGCTCTTAAAATTGCCACTTCCTCACCCTGTGTTCTTAAGATATTAAATTTACTTTTATAAAAGTTTTTATTTCTTAAACTGGCTTGGCTGTGAACTATCTCATTTCTCTATCCTCTCATTATTGAAGACGGGAAAACGTTCAAGTTTATTGTGAACAAATAAGTTGTATCAGACAAATGGTGGCAATGTCAATTCTCATTATAATGTAGCTACAAATTAACAAACCTTTTACTGTTTTTACGTGCACAGTAATATTAATCTATACATACAAATAAATAAGTAATTATAACCATACTACTTATAACCAGGAGCGTTTATACTATGCGCATGCAATAACCAATGTAAAGTAGGATTTTAGAAGGGACTTTGAGAAAATACAAATATATTTAAATGGTAAACAAGGAAAACATTTTAATAAACCATTTGTATCAAATCAAAGGTATTGATAATACATTATATAAAAAGTTACAGTTGCATCACACACAAATTGACTCATAAATATATGAAAATGAGATTATGTAATTATTTTGGTAAAACTAAAAAGAAAAGTCCTCATAATAGGTCAACTTACATAATGTTAAAGGAGTTAATTTCATATTTTGGGGTTTGAAAATGTTTGAGAGGTATGGGTTTAAATATCAGGCAAGTTTACAAAGATTATTTTACCTGAATGTTTTCCCACTCTCCCTCCAAGAAATTGTGGTTTGCATTCCTTTAAACTTCTTTCTACCCTATTATTGTAAAATATGGCGAGTTCAGATGCTAAGAATGTAAACAATATGTGCGAATAGTACGTTTGTTTGATAGGGCGTAAATAATATAGAATTTTTTGAAGAAAATAATTTTTTAATTTATAATAATAATAATATTTAGCACCACGTCTTACTAACCATTCGGGTTATACGCTTTAAGTACTAATTACTCTAATGGATTAGGAATTGGGGAGGTTGAATTAGAGGAAGTGAACCCGCATTTTCGTGGAAGGAGAGTGGAAAACCATTTAGGAAAAACCACCCCCAGTTCACCCGACCGAGATTCGAACCTTGATCTCCCCGTCCTCAGCAGTCGAGCTCAACACGACAAGCGCGTTAGCCCACTACGCCACCGAGGTGGGTTTTAATTTATAAATAAACATTTTAAATAAGTACACACAAGTCAAAAGTTGGTTTATTTGTTCAAATTAGGTAAGCCCAAAATATGACAATTTGGTTTATATATTTACTGCTATTACGTTTAAAACTACTTTAAGTTCATGTTTTGTTTTTGTACCACATCTTAATACCTATAGATTACGGGTAGAGACAGGTAGAGGGCGAGGTTAATTTTAGAAGAATAGTGGTGCTGTTTTTCTCAAAAAGCGATGATATTAAAAGCTGAAAGCGATGTTATTATTTATGTAAATATGAGTAAAAATAGTATTCATTAAAAAAAACTAATTTAAAACTGTCTACTTGTTTCATTCATATTGTGTGTTTAACTACTTATCATCATATTCGGAGAAAAATCAAATATAAATAATCACAAAACATTTCAAGCTTAGTAATATCAAACTCTTATGTATCAATATCATTACCTTCGACTCTTACGAATATCAATATTGTAGATGTTTTGTCTTCGACCAAAAAATAATAACACTGGAACAAGTCGTCATAGAAGACTAAGCTACTATCAAATAAAGAGAATGGAATAAAAATAAAGAAGATACAATTTTACCAAACATAACTGCTTGTAGCAAGGTCCATATATATTAATGTTCTTGCTTGGACCTAGCCTGAAATATTTTAAAGGCTGAAATAAAAAATCTATTTATCAAAAGTTAAGTATTGGAATGTGTACATTATAAATAGTGATTTATATTGCTAACCTCAGAAAAAAAAAGCCTAAATATCACGAAAAAACTCATTTGGCCTTAGATTCATTTTATACCTATAAAATAAGAAAAAACCGAAACTATCCATACAAACACTAGCCCTGGCATATTTAGAAAAGAAGCTTAAATTTGTGATATTCGCGTGAAAACAGTAGCATTCTTGATAGAATTCATGCTATCGCAAATGCGAATTTTTTATGTACCTATTTATGGGATATCCGTATATTTACACTGGAGGTAAAGGAGAGAAAGGAACAACTTTAAAGGAAGTATTTGCATAGAGGGAGAGTGAGAAACCATCGAGAAAAAACCAATCACTTTACAAATCTGGTCAGGATTAAAACTCCAACCCCATTATCAAACCAAACCAGCCCTCGTGTTCACCCTTTCAAGTAAAAAAATCAGTGTTTTTAATTATATAATATAAAGGACAATGATAAAAAGGACCATTCATAAGAAGGGCAACTGAGTTACCGTGGAGAGAGAAAGGGAAAACACCATTGGTGAATCACTTGTGAAAAGCCACCCCGAATTGCACCCGGCCTAGGCTCTAGCCTCAACATCACTAATACAGGTAATCCAGTATATTGCAAGCCCAACGCCTTAAACCGTGCGACCACTGTTGGGAGTCCCAATTGGAACGTGATTTTATTAATTTCTGGTTTCATTATGTTTTCATCTTACAACGTGAGGACAGAGAACTTTAAATAGAAAAAAAAGTCCTAGCATTACGTGGAGGTCGCATGAAAAGCCTAATTGTACTGTACAGTAGATTAAAATAAATCACCTTAATTTCACTCAGCTTTAATACGAACCACGTCTTATTAGTTTATAATCAAAAACGCACATTGCAGGTGTGATTCGACGAATAAACTTTACATTATATTTGGATGCCTTGGTGAAACATTTCGACAAACATTTGTCACAACACGTCGTATGGAAAATAAAAAGTTTATATATCCTGATAAATGTTTATGTCCACGATCTATGTATTTGGTAACGTGTCCTTCAAAATGGTTGTGTGCTCAAGGTCTACTAAAGCCACAAGCGGAATGTTAATTTCAAGGCATTGAAAGAATCTTTAATGGAAAGTCGGCAAATGGCCTTAAAACAACTTTGTGTTTTAAATTCTAACACATCTCCAGTCATATTAAGATGTTAGTCACAACTCCACGTTTCATTATCAACAATTTAGAATATTTAATACTAAGACTAGTTTAAATCCTAAACACGCCTCTACCAATGGTCACGTGCTAACGTGCGTAACGTAGTGGCAGGGAGATTGGAGTTAGAATCTCGCCCGAGTACTATTTGGCTGTATTTTAATTATGGTTATTCACTCTTGTCTTACCACCCCCTCTCCACACAAATATGAGTACATTTTATCTACACTAATACCTGTTTTATATCTCTTGAATTAAGTCGTTAACAAACACGTTGTTAAGCTGCTAAGCGCACTAATGTAAATTAATATAATGTGTAAACACGTGGTTTGTACTGCAATTTTACCATCATTTATCCAGAGGAATACAACATCTGTATTAATACACATAATTGCAGGTACGGAGAGGTAAGGAGAGGTTCTAACGCACCCTCCCCCCTCATCCTAAGCCCTGGATCAAATTTTAAAATAACATTGATGGACATATATTAGATATAAACGATGTACAATACTTTGAAGATTTGGAGAAGACTCTCCTTCTTCTGGTAATTAAGCTTTTAATTAAAAATACGCTTTAGAATATTTATTTAAACTTATTGCGTTTACATATACAAAATAAATAAATAAGTGTACGTCATTGAGCTTGTACCCATATGCATTCATGTGCCCTATGCTTGATACTTTTATATTGGAAGTACACTTTAAAAATTATCCACAAAATTAAATCAAAGTTATCAATTAAAGAAAGATATATAATTAAATATTTATATTTCATATATTAGTGATTTTTTTAATTATATATGCATAAATATGTATATAACTTAAATAAATATATTTTTTATATAATAGTGTACTTACAGAACATAGAAAAAAATTACATGATCTCTATATTTGGTTTTGTGCGTGATTATTTAAGTAAAAATAATTAAAATAATAAATATAGCTGACACATATATATATTTGTATTAATTTTATCAAATAAACGACGTATAAAACAGTATATATTGATTTAACATTATATATAAAACATATATAAATATTTCATATAATATATTAAACAAATATAACATGTATATTACATATATGTATATATATATATAAACTCCATAGATCTATAATATTCATTATATATATATAAATTATATATGTTTCACAAATATACTTAGCACCGCTTCTTACTAACCATTTGGGATATACGCTTAAGTACTAATTACACTAATGGGTTAGGAATTGGGAAGTTTGAATATAGCGAAAGTGATCCCACATTTGCGTGGAGGGAGAGTTCACCCCAGTTCACCCGAGTAAAATTAGAACTTTGATCTCCCTGTCCTTGGCAAACCAGCTTAACACGAAACTAGCAAGTTAGCCAACTACACCACAGAGGTGGGTTTCATATATAAAATAAATGTATAAATCATAATTTATATTTCATATATTGGAAACATATACATATTTTATAAAACATATAGGCCTATTTATGTTTCATAGATGTATCCACATGAACATTAGAATTATAACAGCTACGAGTAATAATTGTGTATGGCTAATAATAAAATAATGAAAGTCACGTTTTATGTAGTTAAGCTCTATTACCAAGCGTACACATAAAAGGACAAGACGTTACAATAAGATGCGTAATTTTGTCAGTAATATTTAGTTTTCATGGGAAACTGTTAACACTTTCACTGATGACGGTAATTTTTTCAGATTATAAAGCGCAAATGTGTTTCAAGCGTGGACAGAATTAGTACAAATGTGTGGACCATGTCATTTTATAAACTGGTTAACACGTTAATTAATGTGTTTACGTTTGAGTAAAACAAAAATTAATATATCATTGTTTATTATTTATTAACGTTTGAAATATTTGAAATACTGTTGTGTCGCTACTTACTAAACGTATTGAATATCTACATTTAACTACATTAATGAGTTTAAAATAATGGAGGTAGAATTTGGAACTGAGTTATCCTCATTTTCTTCACGCGAGATCGGGAAATAGTTTATGAAAATTTACTCAGTACACCAGGTCGAGATTTGAAATACAACCTACCAATGCTCTGTTAAAAAGTCTAGAATGGCTTGATAATTTTTCTACTTACCCAAAGACGTTAATTAGTAGTATCAAATGACATGCATCAGTATATAAATAAATATGACAAAATTGCCAACACGTCTCACTACGCATATGTACTAATTACACTAAACCATTAGGTATGGGTGACCTGGTGGTCTAGGAGTAGGGTGTCAGACTTCTATGCTGGCGGCCGGTGTTCAATTCCAGGTCCCAGCAAAGATTTATCTGATTAGCAAACCCTTCCTTCACCTCTGACAAGACATCTTGTGAATGTGAGGAATGCCAGGTCTCCGCCGTGGTTCGGATTCCACGTTAAACTGTAGGTCCTTCATTTCATCTCACAATCACCCTACCATTACACATTAGCGTAAGTGCATATAACCCGAACGGGTAGTAAGACGCGGTGTTAATAATAATAATAACATTAGGTATGATTATGTATAGCCTCATTTATAAAGAGGGAGAATATTAAACCATTTAGGAAATACTATCCTCAATATTGTAAACCAGTATTTAAGCCTCGAATTCCCTTTCATTGATAGTCCAATATATTGCAAAAGCCACGCCTAGTGGAATTTGGCTACCAAAGTGGTTACTGATTATTATTTCGGCGTGTAAGGACTAATCCGTATTTTTTTCTATTTATTAAATTTGAAATATTTACATTACACTAATATTTAACAATTTCACTACTATAAACACATTTTGGAACAAAATAAGCCTTATTTTGTTCATGTTAGATTAATTAATATATCTAATTGGGTCAATTTAGACACACCTTTTATATCGTCAAAATTAAAATATTGTCCATTTCACCAACTGTGGTGCTAATAAATAAAATGAAAAATAAATTATTGCAATATCTGAACACTTACAGCCCAGAAAGAAGAGAAGAATTTTATTTTAAATATTTTGTTCTTATTATAAATTAAATTTACATAAAGGGCAGATAAAGGTATATCAATACAATCTTTGTCAGCACCGCCCAGAATTTAACCAAAGTCCTCTTTAATTCTGTGTGTTAAGTCTAAACACTTAATTGGGTACACAGAACAGTTCTTTAAAATACAACTAAATAACCTTTTTGGTCTAAAGCGAACAAATAAACTGAGCTAACAAGAAACTTTTGGACGATGAAGGCAATATATATAGGTTCGCTTTATACGATAAAACGAAGATATAATTTATAAACTGATGAATTACTTCATTAAGCTGGCCATTGTAGTAAATCATAAAATATGAGCAGTTAATAAACGTGATTTGACATTAATGTTCTCTGTGTAATATAAATTTAATAAACGTATAAAAAAATGGGGATTTAACGTGCTACGAAACCTTGTAAAATATTGTGTAACGTGTCCTCGATGGTATTTCATAACAAACTGTGATTGTGGTGCTATAATGAGTAAAGATATATTACTTCTTTAGGCATCGTAGGGGTGAAGGAACCTTTTGGTTTGAGAAGATACAGGTGTGAAATTATATACGTGTTCGAAGAAGCTTAGTAAGAAAATGGCGTGTGGAGTCCAGCCTCCACCCGGTGAGTTGTTTAACTTTGGGTTTCTCTAGAAGTTATCTAAGGATTCCATCACTGTTGATCAGAGAAGTTTTCTTGCAATTCAAATAGACTAAAGAATATTTTTACACATATTTCTATATAGTACAATATTTATACACAAAACTACACACACACACTTAGATAAATAGTAGGTGGGAAAATCTGTGCACACGAATTGCGGAGCAACGAATGCGGGTACACACGAATTGCGGAACAAATAATACGGGTACACACGAATTGTGAAACAACTAATACGGGTACACACGAATTGCGGAACAACTAATACGGGTACACACAAATTGTGGAACAACTAAAACGGGTACACACGAAGTGCGGAACACCTAATACGGGTACACACTAATTGCGGAACAACTAATACGTGTACACACGAATTGAGGAACAACTCAATCGAGCTCGGTAATACCATTTCACGAACTGCAGGGAAAAAATTAAATCAATATTGGCTTTGTTCAATATGAAATATGGAGGTTAAGTTAGGCTAGGTTAGATTAAATTAGGTAAGTTAGGTTAGTGGTAAGGAGTTAAATGGGATTACATGTTGTTTCGTAAATCATGTAGACCACCTGACCGATAGATTATACTTTAACTGCAAATTCAATTGGGCCATAATTGAGTATCTATTGAGAGGCATACCTTATTCCGCAATTCGAGTGCACCCGGGAAAATCCCATTATAAGATACCCAGCCGGAATTCAATGCTGGACATCCCCTTTACCAAAAAAATCAGTCAACTTTGAACTAGACGCTTTATACCGTGGAGCTAACTACCCATGCGAATCATTTAGTTAACCTTTGCTTAATGGTCTAAGGTATCACTCTCGTGTTAGACTGGCCTGCTGATGACGGGGAGATCATGTTTCGAATCCCTTGCGGGTCTGCAGAGGGTAGTTTTCCACACAAGTGAGAGTAGATTACCTCTATAATGATTCCTTCATCTCTACCTTATTAGAGTAATAATGATCATGAATGCGTATAGTCTGAACAGGTAGTAAGACACGCTGATAAGAAAAATGTTAAACCTTGGGCACGCGTCTTAAAAATTTTACTCAGATTTTACTCACACTTACTCGAGTATAGTTTTTAATGAAAAGCTTTGGGATTTTTTTCAACTTCTTTGGGAATTTAATTTTAGTATTCAATTGTTAATTTCATAAGTTACTTGTTTTTTAATACAATAAATGTGTATAGATTGCAACAAATTAGACTAAAACATAAACCTAAAACGATATTTAGTCAAATAAAATTTTCAAATTATCAAACTACTTTCCACAAATATTATAAAATTTCATAAATTGTCTCATTTGGGTGAATATAGACACCAATATATTTATTTCATACAATAAAGCCACATGATCACACTATGTTTATTACAAACATGACTTTCACGTTAAAAGCGTTGCATACTTGTATTTCTATTAGCTTTTCCTGGACACTTCTCACACTTAGTCCTCTTCCTTGTGCCAACATTTGCAGATACTTGTGGGAAAGATACATAATGGCATTGCTTCTTTGAAGTACTGAATTTTCTAAAACGAAAATTACGCACTTCTCTTTAGCAGGTGAGGCATAATTAGATCCTTTGTAAGTTCTCTAATTTTTTTTAATTCGCTTGTGTGTAATGTCATTATGATACTAAGGATGTTGTGAATTAAATACTAAAAACGTATTCACTTCTGCAACCTCCGCAATATTTAGATATGTAAGTAACCAAGGACGATCTTCTTGTCTGTCTTTCGCGTGTACAGTAGCCCCATGGCTTCTTTGGTGCTGACCGACAGCTGACAGCTGAATGCTGAGAGCTTTGAAAAGTTAACAAACTAAACTATGTATCCCTACGCCGAACCATATGATCTGCAAAAACATGTGTTTAGCAGCTGTTAATTCTGACAGTCCACATTTAGGTATATACCTAAATGTTGACTGTCAGAAGTCAGCTGTGAGCTGTCAGTCAGCACCAAAGAAGCCATGGGGCTACTGTAATGTTCAACTCATATGCTTAAGAGTGTCGACTCTTCCTTTGGGTTGAATATAAATTTTACACTTTTTTCTCCGGTTATGTTTTCCTGTCTGTTTATATATTCTTATCGTTATGCAGAAGAATAACGCTTTTATTTTTTTTTGCGCGTAACTTACAAGAGTCATTTCATAATGAAACGCATACTCACCTGATATAACTAGTCGATTAGGCGACATTTTCATGGATTTTGGAACATCTACTTTGTTTAGACGGATGGTACCTACGAATTTAAGACAATTTTTAGAAGAAGATTTAAAGACAAAGGAATATTTGTAAAAAAAAAGTTACCCATTGTGACATTTCTGATACCATTTGAATAAAAGCTGTGATCTAGTTAACTATTTTGAAACCAAGATTCCTTTCGATGGGCAGACTAGGTTCCTTTACAAAACACATACGTCCATCAAATGCGTATGCTGTATTAGAGTCGAACATTCAAATTATATTTAATCAGTACTTCTCAGGTTTTCTTGGTATGTACTGTAAAAACGTACACCATCCACGAAATGAAACTAGTTGTTCATCAACTGTCAAACAGGGATAATAGATTTATTATAATTTTTCAAAAATATATTCCAAAAATATCAGATTAATGCCAAATTGTAGTTCAAAACGAGTTATTGTATCATAAAATCTAAGCAGGCTTCGTATTGACTCAAACTGTCCGACTGAGAAACAAGCTTAAATTAGTCAATTATAATATAATTAAACCTACAGTTAAAATAAATAGCTGACTCACTTAACTAGTAAAATGGTCTAAGGCACCATTCTTATGTAAGAATGGCCTGCTGATGACGAGGAGATCGTAGTTGAATTCCCAATAGGGTCCTCTAAGGATTTTTTTTTTCTTTCAAAATTGTTTATCACTCTCATTCCATGAAAATGAGTGTGTATTACCTCTCGAATGATTCCTTCCTCATCCCAAGCCCATTATAGTAATGTTAAATAATATAGATTGAAAGTGCTAACATAATTTAAATTATGTTAAGATGAATAATTGCTACTTTCTATTCATTAAGCATAAATACTTTTAAGCTCCTCCAATTCGTATTGCGTCACTACTCACGCATGACGTGTTGAAAAGCATATTGATGAATTAAGAAGTAGCTGCCAAGCATATTAATTCCTGTTTCTTTGTAGTGTAGCCACTATCCATCAGTAAGATTTGACAGATGAAATGGAAAGAATATCGAGAAGAACTTAACTGTAGCCAAGCCTGTTATGAATTGGATACCAGATTCTATGACAATCAATAGCAAGAAACTAGCTTCTTTACTTTTATTGTCATGTTTGCCTTGTAAATACGGATATAGGATTGATAACTGGCTGCCATGATTGTCTTTGGCAAGAAGCAAATGCGGTCATACAATAATCCACAGTGACAATTATTGGCTAGAACTATAGAGTCATACAAGAATCCACCCATACAACATTTTGCTAAAAGCAATTTAGAGTCGTACAACAACTCACATTTACAGTAATTGTCAAGAAGCAAGCAGGGTCTAACAACAACCAACATTTACAGTAATTGTCAAGGAGTAAGCAGGGTCTTACAACAACTCACATTTACAGTAATTGTCAAGAAGCAAGCAGGGTCTTACAACAACTCACATTTACAGTAATTATCAAGAAGCAAGCAGGGTCTTACAACAACCCACATTTACAGTAATTATCAAGAAGCAAGCAGGGTCTTACAATAATCCACATTTACAGTAATTATCAAGAAGCAAGCAGGGTCTTACAATAATCCACATTTACAGTAATTATCAAGAAGCAAGCAGGGTCTTACAACAACCCACATTTACAGTAATTATCAAGAAGCAAGCAGGGTCTTACAACAACCCACATTTACAGTAATTATCAAGAAGCAAGCAGGGTCTTACAATAATCCACATTTACAGTAATTGTCAAGAAGCAAGCAGGGTCTAACAACAACCCACATTTACAGTAATTATCAAGAAGCAAGCAGGGTCTTACAACAACCCACATTTACAGTAATTGTCAAGAAGCAAGCAGGGTCTTACAACAACCCACATTTACAGTAATTGTCAAGAAGCAGGTAGGGTCTTACAACAACCCACATTTACAGTAATTGACAAGAAGCCAAGCAGCAAATAAGTAGAGTCATACAAGTATACACCATGACAATAAATAGGAAGAAATAATTGGTAATACAAGAATTCACCATGGCAGCCATTGGCAAGAAGAAAGTAAGGTAATTCATGAATCCACAATAAGTCATTGAATTGAACTGATTAGGATAATAACACCTCCGAATGTTTATACACGTTTTTGCTTCGGAAATCTTGGTTTAGGTAATTTATAGGCCTATAGTTTATTGTATTATCCTCCTAGCCCTCTTAATGGTGACTGTCATGGCTAACTGTAGTTTACGTCATAAGCCTGAACAGGTAGTGAGACACAATGCTAAAAAATCGATTATTTAATAAATAGTGCAGAAATTACGTGATTATCACCCTTAGGACCTTAAATTCCGTTGGATGTTATCAGTAGGTTTGTTATCACGGCACCTTTGCCCACAGGATGCCGGAATGTACTAATCGCACAGCCTTTTCTATGAGACTATTTCACTGTCCCTGAGATGAGTTAATGGTGATAGTAAGTATGAGGGTGTATAACAAATGTAAACATTTCACCTATCTTAAGCCAAACTAACCAAACCCTGGTACCCGCTGGGATAATTGCCCTTTCAGGAGAAATACCCAAGGTACCATCCGGTAATCGAACGCAATTCCCTCCAGAATCGTAGCCAGATTTACTGACCGCTACCCCATGGAACCGGTTTGTTCTCAATGTGAGTTTAGTCGAAACTGACTCAGGACAACGAAACTCAATATCCCGACTCGCTTCGGAGTTTACCTGCCATAATGTAGGTTTCCAACCTTTATTTAGACGAATGTATGTGCATATTAATCAAATGAACTATTTTTATGATTTGAATAAATTAAAACCTCGTAAGTTGATGCTGACATTCCCTCAACTTAATGCACTCATTAATGTGTAACACATATTACTACTCGCATACTTACACTCATGAGCCACAAATGGCGAAGATCGATTTTATATAACGCGTACCCTTATTTTCCTGGAGCGATGGCTGGTAGCCACTTAGAAAAAATAGCCCAAGTACTGTAAATCTACGCTGAATTTGAATAAAAACTGGGAAGGAAAGAGATGAAATTTAATTAAAAATTATCAAAGTGGTTGACGAGATACACTTTGCACTTTGTTTTACCACCAGTTTAGGCTAGCAATTAAAAGAGATATAAAAAATCATTTTAAAATTTAAAATAAGTTTCCAGTGGTTAAAGATGTATCAGAATTATAAATTATTAATGCACATGCTATGCTCTGTTGCGGTTCAATCATCCGTTAATGACATAGTAACCAACAACTTTAGTAACTGGTTTCGTTGTGCTTCACAACAGAATGGAATGCCAAGGTCATTTCGATCTTATCTTTTTAACTACTTTGTTGAAAGAGAAAACTTATTTTTTTTCAAACATATGGGTGTGTTTACAGTGCAGGCTACTGTTTAATTTGAGTAGTCGTAATTTGTTGCATTAAGGAAAATTACATTTTTTTTGACAAACTTCAAATGACCCACAAACTTACCTAATACTAGTCCAGACCCCAAGATGACAATTCACCAATGTGGTATTTTCGGTCATACTGGTGACCAAACCTGGGACCAACTCAGCATGCAAATGTGCTTCTGACTAGGCAAAGATATTGGAATAGCTAAAATAAACACCCCATCACCCAATTCTTACTGTAGACTTGCCTATTTAACATATCTTTCTTAACAGGTATTTGAACCAAACCATCCAGAAGAGACCTCGTTCCCTGGACAAAATGACTTAAGTCAAATTGATCCTCACGAAATACCTTCTTGAAAGATTTAAGGTGATTGGCCCTATTCATTTGACGTGGAAGTGCAGAGCCGTGGGAACAAACGGTTATCTTCAAGATTTTTTATTGTTTTACAATTTTATTTTAAGAAACAATTTGTTATAGAATATAAGTATGTTATTATTATTATTATTATTATTATTAGCACCGCGTCTTACTACCCGTTCGGGTTCTACGCACTTACGCTAATGTGTAATGGTAGGGTGATTGTGAGATGAAATGAAAGACCTACAGTTTAACGTGGAATCCGAACCACGGTGGAGGCCTGGCATTCCTCACATTCACAAGATGTCTTGTCAGAGGTGAAGGAAGGGTTTGGTAAACAGATAAATCTTTGCCGGGACCGAGGATTGAACCCTGGCCGCCAGCATAGAAGTCTGACACCTTCCCCCTAGACCGCCAGGTCACCAATATAAGTATGTTGATTAAGTTATACTTTTTATATACACACCTCCTCTGTCATTTTAACAGTGATCAAATATCGATAAAATTTACATTTTTCAATAGAAAACTACCGGCTTCATAACAAAAAATAAGAAAATGTAACAGTTAATAAACATCGATACATTATTTTAGAAGGGGTGTTGAAAATATATACATAAATATTTCACTCGTTTTTGAGAAAAATAAGATTTCCAAACGTATGATTTTTCCTAAAGAACTTTCCGGTAGCTAGCGCTATCCACGGTTTCCGTGATACATCTGTTCTTGTTGGCATGGAAGGATACTTTGGTCGGTTGTGAAACCGCGCCCCGCCTTTCACCCTTCCGTCCACCATCCCACAAAATAGGTTTTAGACTTGCACTCGATAGGGCCAAGGGCCTTAATAGTTCAAATCTAAAAGGAATATGAGGTGTATCAGTGGCATGTCGTGAAATGTTACAGGTCACACAGAACTTTTTTTTTCTTTTATTACAGTGTCTTACTACGCGTTAGAGTTAAAAGCCAATGAACTAATTACTATATTATGTTAGGACGAGGAAGGTTGAATTGGGTGGAATTACACCCACATTTAGTAGAAGGTGAGCGGATAACCACTTAGGAAAAACGATCCTAGTTACACCGAATTAGAATCGAACCTCGATCGCCCTCGTCATCGGCAATCTAATATATTGCAAGTGTGACGCCTAAGGTCATGTGGCCACAGAAGTGGGTCAGAGCACGTTAAAGCTGTTCCTGAAATATGCTCTCACCCATTTGGCTCCTATTTTACCAATCATACATAGGACCAATTAAACATAATTTAAGACTAGTACCTTTTTTAAAAAAGAGAGATTTTAGTTATGTAACCTGCATTTAATGAATAGACTGATTACATCAGCACATGACCTATAAACAAAATTGAATCTAAGACAGTCTCAATAACCGGCTCCCGGCCATTAATAATAATAATAATAATAATAATAATATTTAGCATCGCGTATTACTACCCATTCGGGTTATACGCTTTAAGTACTAATTACGCTAATGGATTAGGAATTGGGAAGGATGAATTAGAGGAAGTGAACCCTCATTTGCGTGGAGGGAGAGTGGAAAACCATTTAGGAAAAACCACCCCCAGTTCACCCGACCGAGATTCGAACCTCGATCTCCCCGTCATCAGCAGTAGAGCTCAACACGACTAACGCGTTAGCCAACTACGCCACCGAGGCGGGTTCCCGGTCATTAATTGATTACTGTGAAAGGGGACACCAACATTTCGCCAATGAAACAAATTTGCCCATACCATGATCAAACCCGGCACACTTAGTTCAATAGAAGACAAACACGCCACTGACTGAACTAAGTTTTTGGACAAACCATTGGCTTAGCTTCTAAATTGATGGACGGCCACTGAGCTCTTCAGTACTAATCCTTTCTTCTCACATGGAGTGATCAGAGCCATAGTTATGGGCATCAATATATTTTTAAGCATGGTAATATCAAAAGAACGTAGCATTATTATTCTTAATGAAATAAGAAATTGTTCTTATATACTATGCGATGAATTATCATTTATATTAAACATAATTAGGGGGGAATAAGACAAAAAGATTGTTGACAAGAGAATGGCTGCGTAAGACGTTTTTAGAAACAATATTAACAATATTGAAAAATATTTAAAGTCACGACTCACGTGGATATGAAGCTGTAATGAGAAGAACTTAACATAAAATAAGAGTTTAATAGCACCAATGTATCAACCATCGCGCAGACACAACAATTTGTGAAGTTGTACCAGGAATAAAAAAGTTAAAATAACATTGGCCTGAGCCACAAACTTCAGAATGATGTCAGTCTTTTTCTGTGTGCGGAAGCGACCAGTGGCCGGTAAAGTAAAAGTATTTAAAGTATCTGGCACCCACCTCGGTGGCGTAGTTGGCTAACGCGTTTGTCGTGTTGAGCTCGACTGCTGAGGACGGGGAGATCGAGGTTCAAATCCCGTTCGGGTGAACTGAGGGTGGTTTTTCCTAAATGGTTTTCCACTCTCCCTCCACGCAAATGCGGGTTCACTTCCTCTAATTCAACCTACCCAATTCCTAATCAATTAGAGTAATTAGTACTTAAAGCGTATAACCCGAACGGATAGTAAGACGCGGTGCTAAATATTATTATTATTATTATTATTAAAATAGCTGGCTAGGTCAGCTGCTGGCCAATTCGCATTATCAGAAACTCAACCGATCTGGTTACACGAAGCCATAGCTGAACTTCAGCTACTGGCTCTATCAACTTGCAAGTACCCGCTTCGGTGGCCTCATGGTCTAAGACGCTACTATTAAAATAGGCTAGATTGGTTAGCACGGGGAGATTGAGGTTTAAATCTCAGTCGGATGTACTGAGAGTGTTTTTTTCCAATATTATTTTCCACTCCCCCTCTACAAAAATACATTTACACATCCTCTAAATATATCCTTCCTTATCCCTAAAACTATAAGCGTAATTAGTATATAAGCATATAATTTGAACAGGTAGTAGAAAGTTGTGTTAAAAATGAATAATTTACAAGCCAATTCGTACCGTGTAGACCAGTCATTACATGGTAATGTATTTTCGTTGATACCTAGCCAATAAATGTTTTACTGACTGGCAAGAACAATTCACAGGTACAGTTTCAACTAGCTCTTCATACCCTGGCAACAATTCATAAAACGGCACTGGGGTGGGGTATCGAGGTGTCTGTGAGCCGTAGCTTTGACCTCTATTTTCCACTCTTTCACGTCCCTTCCATATATCACATGCCTTTGCTTTATAATATTATAGTTCGATTGTGCCAAAGAAATATAGTTCTAAGCTGACGGAACTTAGCATTCGCGTGATGCTTATTGCAGTTAAATTATTCTTGAGATGATTTGGAGTTAACAATGGATGGAGTATAAGAAGCTAACATTTCTTATATTGTATTAAGATCCTTTAAAAATCAAATTCTTTTGATAAACCAATAAATAACCATGTTATTTTTTTTCTCTCTTCTAAACACTTCCCATTTTACTTCCGGTTCATAAACTTCCCTAAATATTCAAGGACTCAACATTCGTGAGATAAACCAAAGAGTTATGAAAGAATTGTAGGGAAAAATAGTTAAAATTAGTGTTTTTTGTAGTTTTTATATGAAAATAATTTTTGGACAAAATTAATGAAATATTGCTCCAGTAGAAACACAGAATTTCATTTTATTCACACAGCGATATTAACAGTTGTTGATTTTCTGACATTAGCACAGCGGTATTAGATAAGAAACATTTTAAATGACGAGAAAAAGTTTTCACTAAATTCCAGGGAAACCTTGACAGATATTGAAGAATTTTTTTCGGTCACCATATGCGTAAAATTAAACTATGTATGTTTCTACTGGATAGATATTTGATTTATTTTGACCAAAAATGTTTTGATATATAACCTGAAAAAATAGTGCATTGAGATGATAGATGATCCCTGCATTCCCACCTTAAATAACCAGTGAAAATAATCCAGTTAACTCTGCAGGATCTGATACCTAATTGAGGTTATACTCACACGTATGTGCAGGAGGTATATGGCGTCACTCTTCCAATATACTGAATTGCTGCTTACGAAAGCTCAGAGATTGAGGTACAAGGGAAGTTCTGCCCATATGATCTACTATATTGATTTACGTATCCCTTCGTAAGCTGTTGTAAGTGAACACATTTTAAACCATTCCTCTAATGTCTTAGAATAATATATTAAATAACGCTTAAATTAAAACGTATGAGATAGTAAAATATTTCAACGTCCCTTGCTAGATTTGGTCAAACTAATTAATCTCACTGGTGCTGAGACAACCTTCCGGTGATATTTAATTGGTCATTATTTAAAGCAATATTTACAGACGATCTTGACCATGACTATGTCCATACATTATATTTCCTTACTCTATTAAAAAAAGGTTTCTTCTTTTCTTGACATGTTATTACCGGGGTGGCTGGAGCCTTAACTTATTTTAGCACCACGCCTTACTACCCGTTTGGGTTACTGGCTTATTTACTAATTAGGTTAGTGGTCTTAGGGATAAGCAAGGTTGTATTTAAAGGAAGTCTACCCACATTTTCATGGAGAGAGAGTGTAAAACTATTTTGAAAAAATCCCCCTCAGTACACCCGACCGATATTTGTATCTTGATCTCCCCGTCATCGGCAGTCTAGTCTACTGCAAAAGTAACACCTTTTATTATGCCTTCATCAAAGTGAGTAACATTAGTTTGGTGACTTAAAAAGTGGAGGCTAGTTTTAGCAGAGCTATGAGACAAGGCAAGGCAATTTATAGTCAAATGGGACATAGAAGACCTCAAAGCGCTGCGCCATAATAATAAAAAAGAAGGATGTGACTAGGATATACTATTCTTTTAAAATAGCCATCAAGAGGTTTCGCCACATGCTGAAGTGTCACGTTAATTTCCATCACATGATTATAAATTTATTCTTAACGTCTGAGACGATTTGAAGTCGCCGTGAAAGGGATCTAAATAAAGAATTTCCCCTCAGACAGTTTCCGTTGGGGCATGCGCCTTCTCGGTCAGGTGCAGCCTTGTTCTGTTCATCTTTGAAAAACACTCCCGAGGTGCTTAATTCAGAATGTTCTATTTTAGGGACCAAATGAGAACTCAGCGAAATCTGTGAATAAGTGAGGTTATGTGCTTACTAATTTTTGTTTGGGATTTAGTCAGTTGAAGCAGGATCAAATTATAGTGAACAAAAGTGTATAAAGTGCTTATAATTTGTGGTCTTAGGGAACAAGATTTATCAATTAAAAGTGTTATCGCGATAATAATGAATATTTTGAATAAATGACAAAATTATTCAAACTATAATGTTTTTTTGTCAATATACTTTATTGCCAATAATTTTAAAAAAGTATGGTATTTTCTTTAAAAAAAATTAAGACAATTTCAGTGGTGAGGCCAAGTCCATAGTTTTATTTATACTAAAGTGAATCAAATTATTATCAATTTTGTGCATTTTATGTAGGTATTATTATTTATTTAACTGTAATATTTTTCTGTAAAGGATAAAGTATTTTTTTATACAGTTATTCTTGATAATTAATGTTTGAAAGTCCTAGATATCAGAAATATTACTTAATAGCATTATTTTGACATGTCATGTGTGCTTTATAACAATACAAATAATTATTCATCTTTCAACAGTGATAATTAATTATACTTTCTCTAAATAATTTACATCCCGATCACGTTTGGCAAAAACGACTCACAGTAGTCTCGCGCGCTGTTAACAAAGATCTCCAGTTATGGCTGTACTGTCAATCGGAAGGCTGTTGCAATCCTTCAGTCCATACAGGATCATCGCATGTTACACCATCTTCTTCGTCGTCCGAGCGAAAGGGGATTCGAAAGATCGTGTTGACAATGAAGTGACTGGACCTATAGAAGTTCTCCTCGGAGACCTAATACAAGAGAACACACTCAACGGTGGATTACGTCACAGTTTTGAGCAGCGAGCTGAGAATGTCATACCAGATGAACTGCCGGATAGTGATACGTTTCTGGATATTCCTGTGCCAAATATTTCGATCGGTAGGAAATTATGCTTCAATATGGTTTGATTTTATTTTTGCACTAATGTTATATTACCTATTCATATTTAACAACACAAGGGAGTTAGGAGTGAGCAAGATAGAATTTAAATAGGTTAGTAAAAAGAAAGATATGAGCCATACAAAAAAAAATCTTCTTTAGACTCATCCAGGATATGAACCCCGAATTCACTTCCAACAACTAATAAACGCATTATGAGTACATCATCCTCTAGACCTGTCAGTCGCCAAAAATGATTGAAATAATATTAATCAATTTATTTTATTAATCTAATCTAAAAATTAATAAAAAGCAATACATGTAAAGACAACACTACAATTGTATATAGTATTTTTTTTAACCAAGAACTACTAAAATTTTATGCAAAATATGTATTTTATTTTAGATATGCCGAGCCAGAATACAGCGTCCTACCGAACCCAGACTGATAACATCGAAAATAATGACACGGACGCTATTTTTGATGATAAATTTCCCCAAATTGACATATTTTCGTTCTTACCAGTCTTCGCACCCATCTCTAGCAAGGTTCGAACAGAAGACTGTAGGAAACACAGCCGAATATTCTTACATCAACTCAAGAAATATAAGCTATGGGCTCTTCAAAGTAAGTTGGATGAAACATTATTTATATATAATATATTTATAACATTTTATTTGCCTGAGATTTGTAGGTGAATATCAGATAAATGTTACTAGATGTTAGCAAGTAACGCTGCTTGATGATATTTTATAAATAATTTAATATATTATGAAATAATTCAATAGTCTACATAATAATTTTTAAATTAAAACATATATCCCTGTATTTTAACAATAATTAGAATGTCACAAAAATGATTTGAGCTGAAATAAATATGACTCCATAAATATTGAATTTATATAAAACTGATTAAACTTAGGTTAATGTATTTTAACACATAAAATACTGTAAGAGTTCGGTTAATTAAAAAATCTATTAACAGTTATTTTAAGACCCAGTAGGAATACAATGAAATCAATAAGCATTAAAGAGATATAATCGCATTTATTGTGTTCTAACTATATATGTTCATATTTATGACGTGACTAAATATTTTATATATAATTTTCAATCCATCGGGTGAGTTTCTCTGCTTTTCAAGCACGTTTAACACTTTAGGGCCTTGAATACAAAACAATCCATGAGGTTAGGTCATTGACATTGTATTATTAACTTTCTCTTAATCAGCCCATACTGTTACATTTATTTTAATTAACTCAATTAAGCTTATTATGAAACCAAGTGGTGACTAGATTGATATAAAACATTATAGACAAGTGGGCAAAGTGGACTGAAAACAGGGGTCGAGAACACGGGTTATAAGTACTAGGAGGTGCAAAACTATTTAGAAATCGTATTTTGGGTTCGGTTTGTTATCTATGTAGTCAATTCCTTAAACTGGACTTGAGTTAAAGAACTAAATGTTTCGTCCTACGTGAAGTTAGTATTTTTTTTAGATGTGTGTTGTTACACATAGGTTTTTGTATAAAGAAAAGTGAAATATCCGAATGAAAACAAACCTATATATCTTTCACCTTTCTTTTGATCCCCTCTACTCCTCTTTGTTGTTGAACGATTATGTGTTATTAGTTTAGCTTTATTATCTTGTTTTGAAGCGCTAATTGAAAATATGGCGTAATATTAGGTGTATTTTTTTTAATCTATTACGTTAAACATAATAGTAAGGAACCACACATGCGCTAGCTTGGATATATTTTAGGTAAACCACAGCGGTGGTGGGAGAGCGGGGGGGATTTTTTTTTGTACCACGTCTTACTAGGCATATGTACTAATTGCGCTAATTATGAGTAAGGTTCAATTTAGAGGAAGTGTAACAACATTTGTGTAGAGGGAAAGTTAAAAATAATTTTGTAAAAACCACCCTCAGTACATCCGATCAAGATTTGAACCCTGAGCTCCCTTTCATAAGCATTCTAGTCCAACATGAGTCTAGTGCCTTAGACTATTCGGCCACCGAAGTAATTCAGGGGGGGGGAAGGGGTGGATTAGACCATGTGATTACCGATGAGGACAGTGGGAGATAAAATGTGTTCACAAATATACCCGGAATACAAAAAAAAATATATAAAAAAATTACCGTTTTTTAATATCAAAATTGCTAGTTTATAAAATAAGAGAATATGTGGCAAAGTAGAACTTTCTTGGGTTTACATTATGACCCCTTAAATGTGGTTAAAGTTCATCTCAACAAGTATCTACACAATTTTTTCTAAATGCAAAAGATTTTTTTATTTTTACAAAGACCACGTTTGAAGTTCTAATTTCCACCACAAATAGCGACTGAGTTGTTGACCGTTTCTTCGTGCCAGTGGCCTCATGGCAGGCAGGTGTTGTCAATTCCAAGTCAAGAAGGTCAATAGGCACTCTTCTGCCAAATTGGAAGGTGGCCAATCGTGAGTAATTCAAGCATTTCCGAAAAAAATACCCTACTCAACTGGGTTATTGTTATCTTTAAACCTTAAGTGTATTTTTAGATAATTATGTTAGAGTTTATGTAACAGTCTACGATTAATTATAAATATTATATTAAGGTGTTCGTCTTCTGGAGAGCTTAGATAAATTTCAGACTTTCTAAAATATTGTAGTATTGAAAACGTGGTTTGTTATTTCAGAATATTGCTCACTACAAAAGAAGGCAAAATGCATAAACATGTCTCCTGATAATTAAAAGTTTTATATTTTAGTTTTTTCATAAAAATGTATTAAAATGTATATTTAGTTCTAGATAGTTTTTGAAAAAGTTAAAGCAAAATTTCAGAGTTATAGAATAAAGATATAGTGGCACGAAAGCTAAGTCTATCTTTCCTCAAACAAATAAAGTCATTTTTAATTTGGTTACAACATAATTCTTTAAGACGATTGAGAATTTTTATGTGGCCTTGATGCTTCGGAACTTTTATTTATATAAACTAAGAAATACAACATTGTGGAAATATCTCCCTTCAACAAGGCAGTGCCTTTAATATTCGACTTTAGTTTGGCTGATATAGAGGGTACTCTTTTTAAGTTAGTGGTTCGCCAATATCTCTTTTTGGAGTCAGTATCATTGCGTTAGTAAACAATATTGCTATATTCCGTAAATAAGTCGGTAATGTGTTTACCTATTGAGTTAAAGGTCCTTAGTTCAATTTTCAGGCATGGCTAAGAAATTTATATCTGGTGGAATTAGATGTATCACTCTCACTGCGATAAATTGACAGCCAGGGAAGTACTGAATACTATATATATAAGTTAGTTTGTAAGTCACCTTTTGATTATAAAATAAGCTGGTTCTATAAAGACAAGCCTAATTCCTCTTTTAAGAAACCTTCTTTATTTTGTTTCTTTTCTATCGACTTAATATGGGTTTTATTTGCCCCACGTCTTACTACCTGTCCAGGCAATCCACATTTAACTGAATTAATAAAGAATAGTTAAGGGAGGTGTAAATTAGAGGAAATGGCTCCTCATTTGTTTTTTTAGCACCAAAATTTTACTGCCTGGTCAGACTATACGCATATGTACTAACAACGCTAAAAAGTTAGTGATGAGGTAGGTTGAATTCAGAAGAAATATATCCTAAATTGCTTATAGGGAAGGTGGAAAACCATTTAGTAAAAACCACCCTCAATACACCCGATTGGGAATCAAACCCGGTTCTCCCTGTCATTGGTAGAGTGGCTTAACACGAGAGTGATAATGTAGACCATGCGACTATCGATGAAGGTGGCAGGACAGTTAAATATATTAATGGATATCACACTAGCACTAAAGATTACTGAAAGGCAAATACAGGATATACACTCATATGTCTGGGAGGGAGGATAGTGAGTATATTTCTAGATGATTCAGTTTAACCATAAAATAATTTAACAACAAATACTTTAGATACTCAGTGTTGTGTTAGGTAAATATTCAGTTTTAACAGTGGTAACATATATAAATTTAGTGTTACCATCAGTAGCTACTATAAACAATATAAAATAACAATGTTATATATATTTAACATATATATATCATATATTTTATATATATATATATATCATATATTTTATGTACATATATAAAATATATATATATCATATATTTTATATATATATACAAGGGAGTACATTCATGCACTACACATGACATTTACTCAGTCTTGTCAATATATAAATGGATTACATATATTCAAGCAATACCATAAACTAGCGTTGATACGAGATCTATTTAAATATCTGTATTGCGCATGCTTGACATCTCGCGAAGTTAATTGAGTGTGTAAGGCTAATTGAGTGTGTGAGAAAAAAATAGGCTTGTTATTATACAGGATTGTGGTTACGTTTTGCGGTTATAGGAATGACTGAGAGACTAAACACAATACAGTAGTTTCCTCCACTGTTGTACGTTATTTTCTGTCCAGGACAGAGGTTAGTACTAAATTCACTTCCTCACACTAGCGTTTAGCTAATAGCTATAGATTTTACCTTTTTATTTTAAACTCAACTTTTTAATATATTTAGACTGCAAACCACTCTTCCTTATGTTTATTTTGATTTAATACTTATTACTCTTTTTAGATCTACTATAAATAAAGAAAAGAAAAACTCAAACTCAGAATATACAAAACGATAATTTTATCGGTTTTACTTCATGAGTGTGAAGCGTAGTCTCTATCTTATATGACAAAAAAAAAATTAGAGGGCTTGAAACATGCTCCAAAAATGGGATGAGGCTACCAGGTGGTGGAGGAGTTTTTCTCTTTACTCTTAAAATTAGAGACATTTACTAAAAAATCATTAAATTTGGGAAATTATATAATACACATTGTTGCATTGAGCTCCACAAAAGATAATAATTATAATAATAAATAGCGTGACAGAAACATTGAGAAAATAGAAAAATCTCTGTTCACCAAAAAGCATAACAATTAATTTCATATTTCTAAGTAATCCACAAAAACTATATTCTAGATTAAAATATTTTAGTTTCAATAGGACTACAACTTTACAATGATAAGTAAATTCTGTTATAAATTAGTTGCGAATATATATTCAAAATTGTAAAATTAGGCTCATATAAAGTCCTAAAAGTCATTTTGATGGGGAAATGATAATTGCCATTTTGTTTGAAATGCTAAACACTGCCTGGATATAAAATCTAATAGAAATGATTTGATCAAATTTTGAGAGAATCGATTTTATTTTTGATCTTCGGTAAACTACCCTTAGTTTCAGGTTTGGATATATAACTCAAATAACCCCTGGGAGAAGCTTTATATAAGCCCTAACCAGATACCAAGCTTTAGTCAAATCGGTAAAGTGGTTTTGGATATAGGCCAAGATATAGACAAAGAGAATTAAAATAAGATATATTTTCAAGAATTTTTGAGAACGGGAGCTACCAATGATGTAGGTACCTGGTAGCACTTTTTAAAAAGTTACTGCAAACGGGGAGGTTAGAGCTCAAATCCAGGCCTGGTTCACCCAGGTTGCTTTATCACCCTCTCTTCATGTAGCTCTGCGTACATTTATTCTAAATTTTAACTTCCTTATGCCAACCCAACAGTGTAAATGTGCGAATAGTCGGGCGGGAATTAAGACGTGGATTTCGATGGACGCATGGTCTGAGACGTTACTTTATTAGTAGACTACACTGCCGAGATGGCGGGGATATTGAAGTTCAAATCTCGGTCGGATGTACTGAGTGTGGTTTTTCTCAAAATGTTTTCTCACTCTCCCACCAAGCTGATTCAAATAGCTTTCCTATAAATATAGCCTTCATAATCCCTAAAACCATTAGCATAATTAGTACATAAGCGTATAACCCAAACAGGTAGTAAAACTCTTTTCAAAGTAAAAAAAAGACTTGGGTTATAGACTTAATTATTTGAGCACAAGTTAATTTCACTATCAAAATATTAATATTGTTTTTCTTTAGATTGAGTGTAAGTAAGTAAACAAATGTGTCAAATTAGGTTTGTATGGATATGTATATTTGAGCAGATCTGACTGTACACAATTTTGTTTATGTTGTAGTGTACGATTCCTCAGCTAAACTACCCTCTGGTTTACTACGAGGTAACGTAAACCAACTTGGAGACTTTGACCAATGCCTGTCAGTAATGGGTGGCGAACCAAATACCCCGACGGGTTTGATTCGAGGCCAATACTGCCTGGCGTCAATAGACATCTCCTCCACCCCACACGCCCTGAATGGCAGAGAATCCTTGGAGACACCGGTACATTTGGCGCAGTCCATGGAATTTGTCAGAAGCTCTCGCCTAGATGTGAGTTTCATTCATCACCTAAAAGAGATTTTCTTTCAGTATTTTAAGAATTTCACTTTATGTATACCTGCATCGGTTGACACGTGGACTATAGCGTCAGTTTTATTTACTCTTGTTTGTCGGTGACGGGAAGGTTGGATTTTTAGCTCCTGACTAGTGTACTGGAATAATTTTTTTCAAAAACATTTCTCATTCCCTTTTGGTGTAAATTTGTGGATAGCCGATTAAAATAGAACCTCTCTCAGTAAAAATAGATAAATTAATAATGAATTATTATTAGTGGTATAAAATAAGTGTCACGTAGAATAAATACACTTGTATCAATATTAAAATTGGGATAAGTATCTTAAAACTAATTTAATATCAATAATATCTGGTCATCTCTTCAGCCAGGGCACTTCATCCCTCAGTTCTCGACGATCAAATGGGGGCTGTGCGTACCTCATTCCTGCACTCCTGATGACGTGGACGCGACTCTTAAGGACGCCCTAGAATCCTTCAGCACCTCCCTCATGGGTATAGAGATCCAAACCCGGGTGGAGCCGGACATGTGCTATGTCGATCAACCCACGGAGTTTGGGGTCGGGACTTACGTGGTCATGTAAGTGACAGAGATATTCACTTGTGTTGTCTGTTTCCTTGTCAATCGGGTGCTTGTGTTCATTTATATTATTATTATGTTAATATATTCATTACTATACTAAATTAATGCTAAGTGTTTACAAGAACTTTAGTACAGGAATGAGCCTGATGCCTTAGCTCACTCGGTTGCGCGTCTGCCTATGTAGTTAAGTGTTCTGATTTCGATTCCCAACATGGCCGAGAAATGTATCATTGGTGAAATGTGGGTTTACCCTTTCACAGTAATGAATTAATGGCTGGATGTTGTGTCTGTCCTAGATTTAAGATTAGCGTAATTAGTAAATAGGCGTATAGCCTGAACAGGTAGAAAGAGGCGGTGCCAAAAAAAACTATCAGGAATACGTACCAGGGGGCACGAGTTGTCAGACTCAACTTATATGATTTGCTGGAAAGGGGATTTAACGATCATAGAGGTGTTTTTTTTCATGTTTTCCCACCTTAACCCCCACTGCGTAAATGAATAAATACTTACTCTAATATCTTACTTCTTAATCCATTCTCCACTGTAGTTTTTTTTAGGAAAATATTAACTAACTAACCTTTTTAGTGTAAATATGTGTACAGCCCTAATGGGCAGTAAGTCTTGGGGCACGTATAGTAAAAATATAATATTTAGTTAAGATCAAATAACACCAAGAATTCTCATTGACTAAAAGGAAAGTTATTGACCCTACATACTCTTAAAATGTGTATTTATTCGAATTCATCAAAGGTCTACAATCCCGTAACTTAACAATATGCTTTCTCTTTTACGCTTGTATCGTTAATTGAATCGTGTTTTTATCTTAATTATGTAATGGGTCTGACTTTGTTTAAATTTTGTAGAAAGCATCGGTATAGTTATTATAATTAATTAGAGGTAATAGCTTTCTCAATCCACTTTTCATAGGAAGAGCCATTTATAAAAAAATATACATTTTTTAGGAAAAATTGATGTCTTGCGGTTATTTTATAGGTATCAATAATATTGGAAGCTAGATATTAGGTGACCTAACGTATGAATACGTGAACGTAGTACTAGTAATTTTCCTAGGTTTCAATTAAAGTCTTCCTTAGAAAATAGGACTGTAGACAAGTTGTTGATGCTATTTAAAAGGAAATATGTTTGTCAAGAAAAAAATAGCATTAAGTTTTAAACATCTTTTGTTAGTATGCGTAGACTCAAAATTATTTAAAGAGTTTTTTTTTAAATAGCTACAATAGAAATGGTTTAAACTTAAATAATTAATTTTGTAATTTATTATATTTTTAGAGCCAATTGTTTAAAAAAACACTAACTCAAAATTAATAGTATTATTGAATAATTATTTAAAAAAACACATACTTACTGTAATTATATTTTTACAAAATGGATCTACAAGCAGATACCCTCAATTTACTGTTAAATTGGTCATTTTTAGTGAAACGTATAAGATAATAAATATTATTGATGACTTAATTTGAAAATAAAGTATTTACTCTATAAATAAAGGCACGGTGACGGTTTTTCAAAGGAACTTCAACGACATTAACTGATTGAAGAATACACATCTGATTAGTATTGGTGGTCGGGTTTGAACCCCGATCTCCGTGTCACAAGTAAATTAAACTAGATTAGTCTGACATTTCTCCAACAGCCTCAACAATGCAGGCAAACTTTGGTCCAGGATGACAGGGTTCAATACCTAATCGAGTGCTCTGAGGGGGAAGGATTATTTTAAACAATTGGATTCCACATACTCTCGCCAAAGGAATTATGTACAGTGAACTAAATAAATTTAATCCTTACATTAAAATTTAACTTATTCCTCCTTTATTACCATCAATTTTCTTCACAGGTTGGTGTTCAGTTCTGTAATTGCAATCGCATTGATTGCAACACTGAGGGATGATGGGAACGCTGTTCAATTGAAGTACAGAGGTAATTGTAGTCACTCAAGTGATTTGGTTAATTGAAATGGTAATTGTAGTATGGGCATGGATCTACATATAAGTGGAATAATGGGACTAAAGCGAATAGGTTGTTGAAGTTAGTATACATTGTTAGTTCAAAATAAATAAGAATACATATCAAGGACGTGGAAAGCTTACTTTTCAAGGGAGTATTAACTAGAAAATTGACGTAATACGTCAAAATAATCTTAAAATAACCCTAATAGTAGATTTGTGAGTATGAGAATGGGGTATAAGGTATGGGGAAAGGAGAAGAGTATGTGTATACCTCTAATGTATATTCTTACAGTTAATAACTAAAATATTTGACTCCTTATCTCAGATTTATTAGCTCGTTTCAATCCTAAGAAACGTCCAATATTCACTGATACCATTTGGATTTATCAAAAATAATGAAATTTTAACCAATTAACTGTTATAATAGAAGGTCTTAGATAATAAATATTGTAGAGAATATTTAAAATAATAATTATATTTTTTATTTGTATATGAAATGAAGAGTAAAATTTAAAAAAAAACTTATTTAAGTTCTTATATAAATATGTGGACTCCCCTTATGATGGTGTCTATAAATTTACAGTGGGATTAGGAGTCTCAACCTATACCCTTCCACACGCATGGTAGTTATAATATAGTTATATAATTTAATATTCAGTAGCCTATTCTCGTGATTGAGTAGGACAAGAGCTCGAATAAAGGTTTAAGATTCTTGTTCGATTCAGTTAGGACTTACAAATGTTTAGTCTTTTTAGTTAGTTTCGTGAGGGAAAATGAGATACTTGAATAAGGAAGTAGCAGCTCCCGTTTATAAAACTGATATCAACGGCTGGAGGGCTCATTTTGCTGACCACATGACACCCTCTATCCGAAAAGGTTGGCACTATCATCGTTAACGGTGGCTGCCACACGGCTGGTATAGCGCGCTTGTCGGCTAGCACCATAGATTTTTTATTGTAAAGCTAATAATTTATCTTGTTATTTTAGGAAGTCTATATTAAATACCCTAATGAGTTAAAACTATGTTTTTATTATTTACATTTTTAAGTTTTTAAACCTCTTATAAGTCTATGGGCATTGTTTGTCGCACAAACAAAACGTCATGACCAGCAAACCATCTGGTTTGCTGCTGACGAAGAGGTACATATTTGAATATCCTCGGGTGTACCTAATTAAAATTTTTCCAAATTTATTAGCTTTATTTTTCCAAAGAAATTCAAGTACATTTACTATAAATTCACCTTCATCCTCCCTAACCCAATTAAATAATTAAATAAGCACACCAATTACTATTTGGTTAAATGGTTTAAGTCATCACTCTTTAATAAAGTACCAATATTGCGGTTTGAATCCAAGCTTGGTGTATTGAAGGTGTATTTCCTATGTGGTTTCAAACTTTCAATTCATGTGAACTCGGGTACATCTCCTCTAAACTCAATCTTCCTCATCCCTAACACACTATCGTAATTAGTTCATATTAGTGTGACCCAAACGCATAGTTTGACGCGATGGCAAAATAAATAAATAAAGATATCACAGAAGGGTATTATTATGAGTCAATGCAATTTTAGTTTAAAATCTATTATATTATGAGTGTACGACTATTTATCTAGGCAAGAACTAGATAACAACACAACGGAACAAACTTTGATACTTTGTAGGTAGGTTCTAATGTTTAACATTAAAAAGGAAAAGAGAGTTTAACGCTATTTTAAGGAAAAATGCACACTTAGGCACATTCTTATCCTCTTCTTTGCCATAATAATATAAATATTCAGATACCCTAGACCATCATTAAAACATGTAGTAAGAAAAATAAGAACCAGATATAAATATTATTAAAATTCAATTAAAAAAACTTGTACCTTTTATGCTTTACAGAAAACAACACACCAAAAAACAACCTTTTGGAAATAAAAAAGGACTAACAATATCATACTTGTCAAAATGCCAAGTGCGATTAATTTAAGTAAAACAATAATGCATTTTTATTCAAGTAATTGAAAAATAATAATTTATTATTCAGGTAAATTAGAAAAAATTCTGATGGCATTCTCCATCAAAAAGACCCTGCCCGAGCTGCTCTCAGTGGAAAAAGGGGACGGAGACATCAAATGTATCCACGGTATACGTGCTCTGGCCACAGTGGCATTGTACGTGGCACACAAGGTTCTGGCACTGGCCTTTTTACCTTACAGCAACAGGATTCACCTCACTCAGGTAAACAGTAGTAAGGCAACCATATTTTTCTTAGCACCGCGTCTCAATAACGCTTAGGGTTATACGCATATGCATCAATTACGTTAATGTGCTAGGGATGGGGAAGGTTGAATTTAGAGGAAGTTTACCAGCATTTTTGTACATTTATATTGTAAAAACATTCCGGAAAATGAAATCTCAGTGGAAAATAATTGAGATTTGAACCTTGTTTTCCCCATGATTGGCAGTCCAATTTATTTTGAGAATGACGCCTTAGACATTCGACCACTGAAGTGGAAGTCAACAATTGATTGATTGTTTGCTTTGAGATATGACCTTGTCAAGTCCTGTATAGCTTTGCTGTTCTTATTTATGACGATAATTTTACTAAGAATTTTTTTAAACTTTTATATTTAATTATTAAGGCTATTAACAGCGTAACACCTACTTAAAAGTCTATATCGTCAATCAATGGTACTTCTTATGGGGTTGGCAGGCCCATAAAAATGTTTATATTATTTTAAAACCATAATTAAAGATACTTAACTCGATTGAGGACTTCCGCACGTCCATCAAAGACTCAGCCTTAAAAATATGAGTGAAGAATGACCATGGACACGGGACGAATCCTGGATAGCTCAGTGGTAAGAGCATTGGCGTACTAAGCCGAAGGTCCCGGACTTCGATTCCCGTGTCCAGGTGTCATTTTTCAATTTTCAGAATATGACATCGATTGAAGAAAGTTTGATCAACTTTTATCACCTTCAACTTTGATTCAAGGACTTCGACAATTCACAGCTTCATTGGATAACATGAGCTAATTTCAAATTTCCATTATTTTATCTTTTAATTTCGAATGTAAAATTTATAACTTTAATTTGACCTTTCACTTCCATACTGGCTTAAACTATGTTTCAAAATAACAAACTATTTCTTAAATTAAGCGAGACTTGCACTCACGTGCATTAAGTTTAAGCGCTGCGGTAGCTAGCTATAGCCTTCTTGCAGGTTAGGAATCTAGAAGGTAGCTTTCAGATAAAATAGAGACACGTTAGCGTGAATATTAACTGGGAAAGACACTGTGATTAATCATATATGAAAAAAAGCACACCATTCTGAGATTTGAACCTTGATCTCTATTGTCACCGTAGATCAGTATTTACTAGAACTATAAATAATATATTCCACGTTTACTAGGGTTACGGCCACACAAGATACAACTGTTTGGCAATAAAATTAAGTCTCATCAATGGAAGTAAAGACATATAATGTTGGTGCCTAAATTTACCAGTAAATATCTCTCCAAATAAAGTTTAAGAATCATCTTTACTCTCGTTTCGCAGGTTGATGGGCCCGGATCCATATTTAATGCAGTAGTTGTCACTCTATTGGTGGCTACACGAACTACACAGTTGACGCTAGGTCGTGGAACCATTCAGGTGTGTGCTTTGTATGATACAAAGTGCCAACCTTGTAATAACAGAAGTGTCAAGCTTGAGGCGTAGTCAAATATTTGTACTTTTCTCTTTGGGGAAACATGGGAGGATCTAAACTTGGTAGCAAGTGACCTACTATAAAAACAAAACGAAAAATTCTTTAGATATTGCCTAAGTCTTTCATGAAAAGTAACAGATTTCCCTAGCGATAGCCTGTCACATATAATGGAATGAATCCACCACTGTCACGGACGTCATAGCCAACGTCTACGACTTCCTACAAAAGCTAAAGTCACTAGTTGAACTTGATTGCTCAATACCATGGCAAAAACTGAGAGTAAATGGTGTGAATGGCTTCGGTGGTAACGTTGTGTACATTGCCAAGAACGTTTCTTGACAGATGTAAATACTGCCATCATGCAGCCACCAAAAAGCTGTATTTACAGGAGCTTCATTTTATTGCCAACAGCGTTGGTTGTAGCTCGTGTTGCCTTAAACTTGAAGTGAGGGACAAACAATAAAATTATAACGGGCCAACAAAACAGTTAATATCGCTCAGTA
This sequence comes from Timema douglasi, assembly GCA_901482245.1. Taxonomy (NCBI): domain Eukaryota; kingdom Metazoa; phylum Arthropoda; class Insecta; order Phasmatodea; family Timematidae; genus Timema; species Timema douglasi. The sequence continues at coordinate 147,178 of CABEEJ010000785.1, forward strand.
GATGGGGGAAGAATCTTTCAGGACACGTTTCTTATTTTTCTAAGCATATGGCATTACAAATTGGGAAGGACATGGCAACCAGTTTGTGCGTTTGTATGTAGATTTTTAATCGTCTGTTGACAAAGAGCATTGCCCAGGACACACCTATGGAGGTTGTCTACATGTACCCACAATGCAAATTTACCAACCCCTGGTGACCGTTGGAATAATTACACTTGAGTTTAAAAAAATACCCAAGGTACTAGCAAGGAATTGAATCCGGGACCCCTAGTTAAGTAGCCAGGGGCTCCAAGCACTACTCCATGGGGCAGGATAGTACACATCTAAACATTTAAATCTTAACTCAAGTCAAATTCACGTTCCCTTATCGCCCAGTGTTGCGATTTTGGTAGCATGCCTTATTAGTCACTCCAGCTAAAAGATGATTGATCGCTCGTTGGCCATAATCTTTGTAGCTCCCTCACATTTGGTATTTATTTGTTTCCTTATAGTTAATCTCATGTGTCATATGTTGTATATTTCTTGTCTTATTATAGCTGCCCTCCTGTTTCACATGGGGTATATTCCTTGTTTTCTTAAGGCTATAGCACCTATTCACATATTCTGTGTTTATGCAAATGCTGACATGTAGTGTATTTCTCTCAGCTCTCTCAGGAGCCACTGAGCATGCTATTAAGAGCCTCATTCATCTATACTGACTCGTTCCTCCTCCTCAGTGGAGTCCTCACTGCCTACCACATGAGCTGCGAGATGAAGAGGAAAGGTGGCATCGACTGGAAGAGGAGATATCTGGCCAGATTCATTAGGTAAGAGATTGATTAGGTAGGAGGAGGAGATAATTGTGTAGGATGAATTGATTACTTATTGGTGGTTAGATTCATTAAGTAGGGGAAATTGATTACCTATATAGTATGGATAGACTCAGTAAATATGAGTTGATTACTTATTTAATTCGGCTTGACTCATTAGATAGGAGAGCTAGATTAACTATGAGTTAGAAGGTGACCTGGCGGTCTAGGGGTAAGGTGTCGGACTTCTGTGCTGGGGGTCCAGGATTCAAGCTTCAGTTCTGGTACAGATTTATCTGATTGTTAAACCCTTCCTTTACCTCTGACAAAACGTGTATTAATCACAACTTGTGAATGTGGGGAATGCCAGGCCTCCACCGTGGTTCGGATTCCACGTTAAACTGTAGGTCCTCCATTTCATCTCACAATCACCCTACCATTACACATTAGCGTACGTGCGTATAACCCAAACGGGTAGTACGACGTGGTGGTAATGATAATAATAAAAAGGAATTAGGTAAAAGTATAGATTAATTAGGTAAGCGAGGTAAAATAATGAGGAATGGAGTGTAGATAATTGTGTAAGATGGCTATACTCACTTGTTAGGAATAATATATTACTTATTTAGGGTGGTTGGACACATTAGGTAACGGAGTTGATCACTTATTTAAGTTGGCTAAACTCATTAGGTATGAGGAGTTGATTAATTTTTTAGGAGTGCTAGACGCATTATGTAAGAAGAGTTGATTACTTATTTAGGGTGGTTAGACTCATTAGGTAGGAGAGATAGAACCATTAAGCAGTATATTTCTAGATCCATTAGTTAGGAGGCTAGTGAAATTCATAGGGTGGATTATTTAGGGAATCTGCCAGGAATCATTAAATTTAGTGGTCAAACAATAATAGTAAATATATTAATTTGTTGTATGTCTTGTTACTTTTGGTATTGATGCTATTAATTTAGTTTAAACAACCTTACTACTTTATCAGTATGACTATCAATGCTGTATTTTCTACAGCTTTAATTTTTTTTACGCATGGTGTTGATTTTTACAGTTTTGCTGAAAAATATTGTGGAATTTTGTCAATGTAAACTACTTTACATTTATTTAGCATAAGTGCTCTATCTACGGAGTAAGGATTTCAGGTGTTTATCGCGGTCTCTGTACTAAGTGGCAAGTAACAATATTGAGAGATTCTACTTACGACACAAATGTATAAATGATTTTGAGAACGCCCTTGTGAACCACTAGAAAAAAAATTGTACGAAGCTGAAAATATTACAGAACTTCAGCGTTCAATTCTAAACATATTTCCTTAATAGCTTCAAACAAAACTTTTTCATTTCTTTGCATAGCTTCCTTACTATTGCCCAACCAAGATAAATCATCAGCGTATCCTAATAGCTGCATTGTACCGTTTAGTGTCAACTCTTCTAAACTTTTTGCATTGCCCTAGTAATATTATCTAAGACTAGATTAAAAATAAATGGGGAAAGTGCAATTTCTTGTTTGAACCAATTATGTGTTTAGAACTGATAAGTGACATCCAGCATGTACTCTGCTACGTGTTTCTGTCAAACATACCTCAATTAACTTGACAAGTTTTTTGGTTGTGTATCCCACTTTACCAAATATTGCTATATATATTTGATGTTGTTCTAGGTTAACACCAGCTCTTATTGCTCTGGTGGTATTTTACGCCTATATCTGGGAACATGTAGGAAATGGCCCAATGTGGAATAAGGTGGTTAAGAGGAATGCAGATCTATGCAAAGTGTCCATGTGGAAGAACATGTTGTACGTCCAAAACATATTTCCCTTCGAAGAGATGGTAAATATATCACGAGTAAAAGTAGAGGTTAAAACAGCTTTATTTGAATTTCAGAAACATTTAGAGTAATTTATATCTACTAGAATAAAACTTGATCTTCATTACTGATGTTAATTACAAAATATAGCAAGTTTCCTCTCAAAATAAAAGTACAAATATGCAGTGGTTAAGAATGATAAAAACTGATTTTATCACTGATAACAGCTAAAATGATTGGAAACACCGTTTGTAAATGGGAGAAATTCAAATAATAATAATAATAATAAAGTTTACTCCGAACTCACTCTAGTCAAAGATGAAACATACAAATTTAAATATTCCCACGATTGTGTCTAAATACGAAACCTTTTGGGAACTCTGGACTGCATAATTAATGTGTGACACGTATAAGAATCTATTAATACTTGCAAGAATAAAATCATTGTATTTATCTAGATTGTTTTGCCATATTGCTTTGTTGTACGCATAATAATAACTGACAACCATGAAACGCAATTAAACGATTTCCTCCACCAGCGAGCTTCCCTTTGCTGATTATGTTTATTGTATCCCAGCCAAAAAAAATAACGACGGGAACGTGCTTCTAAAATTATGACATAACTTTGTAAAAAATATCTAATATATAAATTATTTCATTGTATTAGTTGATATAATGTTTGTGTTTTAAATATCGCCACCCTTTCGGGATAGCCACATATTTACAATGATGGTGTTGACGTAGATTAAGGTAGAATATATAATAAATGTAACCTCATTTGAGTATAGAGGGATAATTAAATAATCTATGAAATACAATTTCGGTACACCCGGCTGAAATTTGAACTTTGACATATCCAAACCAGTCTCAATTATACGTGATTATAAACAAGAATATCGAGTTTTATTTCCATTTCTACACCAGCGGGAGTAAATGTCAAGATCATCCAGTTTGGTTTAGTGGGAATGGAGAGGTCAGGGTTTAAATTTAGGCTGGGTGTACTAAGAGTTTATTTATTTTAGATTTTAGCACCACGTCTTACTACCCGTTCGGGCTATACGCTTATTTACTAATTTCACTAATGGTTTTAGGGATTATAAAGGTTATATTTATAGGAAGATATGAAATGTATCCACATTACCATGGAGGGAGAATGGAAGAATATTTTAGAAAAACCACCCTCAGCACTACGTGATCGAGATACAAATCTCAAACTCCCCGTTGTCAGCACTCTAGTCTACTGCGAGAGCAGCATGTTAGACCATGCAAACACTGAAGTGTGTCTAATAAGCGTTGATTTTACTAATGGGTTTCTTCCAACTTACCTCCCCACCTACGCAGTCACACTTCGTCTAAATCATACCTTCCACAGCGACCATTGTGTAATTAAATAGGCATAGCATGGATAGGTAGTGAAATTCAAAGCAAAAAGTAATAATCATATATTCTCATATCAATGTATGTAAATAATTATATTATTTACTTGTTGTTACCCCTTGCCGCTGGTAGTGTGCCACTCACACCCATCAGCTGTCCCTGGACATGCAACTGTCGCTGGTAGCACCTCTTCTGGTATACCTTCTGTTCGTCAGCCAGGCTTGGGGGATCTTACTGCTCCTGACGCTTCATGTGATCTGTGGCGCATTACGCTACTACGTCAGCGTCCAGAACAAACTCTCTATGCTCATCTACCATCGCATGACGTGGGTAACAGCTTATTATCGTCAATAATTAGTTCTAAATACAAGTACACTTATATAACTGTACACGGTGAGGTTGAAGTTTGGTCTATTCTGGAAGATTTCATCCGCTGTAGCTGTATAAATCGTTAGTAGCTGTTTAATCCATGGGTTAATGATTAGGAAGAAAGATTACAGTAGGTGAACTTACATCACCAGCTAAAGGCGATGATAAAACTTCAGTGATAAATTACATTTTGAAAATCATTGCCATTGCTCCTCGGTTGAGATTCGAACCTTGATCTCACCCATTATTGACAATGAATTATATTAATAAATTGACACCTTAGACCATGTGACTACCTGTATGGGTGATGATAACTTAACACGCTGTGTGAATACATTATGGCCATGTATTTACCATAATCGTTCAGTACTTAATTTAATACTGAAATGTGTATTAAAAATAACAAGGAAAAAAAAAATCCCAGTGGAACCTCAAAATTGTAGCTATTTGCTTTTGTGAATGATTACTCTTGCAAATATTTTAAAATTCATTGTATGAATGCAAGCATTGATTAGGGCTTTCGTTGACTCTTTGACAAAATTTGCCTTAATTAGTCCTATTTCTATAGTAAGGCCCTTGAAAAATCTACTTAAACAATTTTCATATACTCAGACGTCAATTCACGTTTTTCACAATTTGTCACTTTTTTATTATTATTATTATCTTTATAAAAATATAAATTTGTTTGTATATTAGATTTATTGTCTGTCTGTTCGTTGACACTAGATTTAAAAATTACTCTTTGGTTTGAGACGGTATATTGTTTTATTCCTTATTTTTCAGGGAACAGGGTAGGCTATCAAACATCACATTATTTCATCAGTGAGAGAATTATTGTAAAAAAAACCTGACTAATATTGTGGTAATACTCTTTTTACAATATATTTGTAATAATGTATATAATTGTTTTCATATATATATTATTATGATCCATCTTAGACAAATATTGAAGTTTCTGAGCTCCCTTCGTTTTTACACTCAGTTTAAGGTCTGTTTTATCTCAAAGATTGTTTTTGAAATGTATTTTTTGACATATTTGGTTTGGAATTGTCATGACTATCTTAATATTGCTGAAGTTTAAAATATATAAATATTGCAATCGAATATTGAGTATTTTAATTTAATTTATTTTTGATATCTGACTGTCAACATGATTAATTATTCGAACAATTCTAAATTACCTAGATATTTAAAACATATCATGCCTGTAGGTATTAAAATAAAGTTCTATAGTAAATTTAAAAAAACTCAACTTAATATTGCGAATCAAAAATATTGGATAAGGCCATAAATACCTAAAATGAATAATTCCTTATCTAAACTGTAAAATGTTACAGCAGACCTACTATGTAACTTTAATTGGTACAAACTCTTTAACAACCTATTTATGCCGTTTCACTCTTCTTTAATTTTTTACTACCACCAAAAGGATTTAGTTCAAATATTATAATAACGAGAACTTAAAGCTTAACCTTCAAAAGAAATTTCAGTTTTAACTCATGTTATGATTATATCTCTATTTTAACATTGTGTCTTAGTAATACCGATTATCACGTTTTGTAACACAATCCAAAAAGATAAGGGATTAATATTTAAACAAAATTTAAGATTTGTATACTTTTGCCTGTGGCTAATTTTGTATATAAAAAAAGAGCAAAGCTACTTATATGTTCCCCGTGCGAATAGTGGGTTCACCAGTTATTAATATAGTATCATTATAACAATGTTGACTTTAAAAATATGTTTGAATTTTACCAACCCTTCATCTTATATGAATTCTAAAATTCTTTAAATTATGGACAAAACTAAACAAACTTGAAATTAAAGATACTTTTCTAAATTATGGCATGATAGTAAGCCTGTTGGTTGTTTGTTCTATACAACAGTTAAGACCTCCGCTTTTTCATAGGATGACCTTGTAATAAAACTAATGTTTAAAACGGATGCACCTGCGCTTAAATAAGGCGGAGAGCTACGACCTACTCTATCGTCAAATTATGAACAAGTTTCTGAGTGATTTTTGTCGGTTATACTGATAGCTGTTCGTTCCCAAAGTCCTAATCTACTTGTACTTAGTTAATTACGTGGTTTAAAAAAATACAACTACTGTCATCCTCAGGGGTGGTTTTTTTGGTCAAAGGCGTAAGATTTGTATTGTCCTTGTTCACCGTATACAGGAAGTTTGATAATAAGATATTGGTCACATACACAAGGAATGGTTTTCCGCATTGCGATTTTCAGATGGGCAGTAAGCTAATTTTTTTAAACTGGCACGTTTATTAATGATTATGTTTTAGATTATAGACAAGGGAGTATAATTAAAATTTGAATTGAGCTTCATATATTTCTTCTTCTTCTTAAGTGAACTACCCTAAGATTGGTATGCTGTGATTTATATTCATCCGGGGCTGGGGATGCACACAGCCTTTCAGATGGTTAGTGCTTCCCGCACCATCTGGTATAAACCCCATGCACTATGTGTGTTCAGAAAGTTCGGTGATTACCCGTTGACTTTCACTTCACACAGAATTTCTTCTAGCAAACGAGAAAGGGTTTACCAATTTTGCCAGAAAATTTATTTTAACATACTTTCCAAGGTTATTTTACATATAACAATTGACATAGGGATGACGGTCTTACTTCCCCACAAAAAAAAACCTTGCCACAGATTTTTAGCATCTAAGTAAAATCTGTTTACCTCAGATGGGTTTGAACCCAAAAACATTGGGTGAGAGATCGACTTTTATATATTAATATTTAATAATTCAACATTTCTATGTTTTGTTCAAATTAAGATATGAAATCTTTCTTAAAATGTACAGTATATGTTTTAATTTACAAAGTGTCAATTATTTAAATAAAGATTTATGGAATTACCTTTAAAGTTATTTATTTTAAAAACTTGTATAGTTTGAATTAACTGCACAATTTATTTCTTAAAGTTAAACAAATAGTTCAGTCCCAATTAGGTATGTATGGTTTAATCAGCACAAATAAAGCTTTTGTACAATGCAAATATAAATGTATAGTATCCAAAGTCTACCTAAGCTCATTATCTTAATTATACAGCTGTCATCATTGACAGCATCTCTCAGAAGTGAGAGATGTATAGTTTAGGGATTGGGATACGAATACATTAACGTATTTGTAATAAATTCACTTAGCTTTCATTATAAGGTTCTTTCACTAGCGATCCGACTATATTATTTAGTGTACTGACCTTTGTTAGTTTGTAGATCACGTGTTTACATAACTGCGGCTAAAAGAATAAAGGGCCTACTTATATAGCTATCTACGTAATATTATTAATATTACTCAATTTAATTATTTGACCGTTGTAGGTATATATGTTCAAGGTGCTTGGTATTAAATAAAGGATTGTTAATTAACGTTATTTATTTTTCAGTTTGAATCAACTGTACGATACAGCTAATATGTCATACAGTTTACCGACTCACCGAGCGACACCTTACATGTTTGGAGTTTGCCTTGGCTATCTATTACATAAGACTGATAGAAAAATATACATTCCAAAGGTAGGCATGAATATGTCTCAAGAAACCATTTCATCCTATAGATAACACCTTACTTAATTAGATAAAATAGCTCGAACCAGACCTCGCAACTTGGTGCAATTTTCTGTGTTCTACTTTTAAAAAATGCAATAGTGTAAATGAGACCAGTAAAACCATTTTACCCCATTTAATAAAAATACAAAAAAATGATCCCAATTCTTTGTTGTCAAATGAAGAATGTTGAAAATTGTACTTAGATGTGCTCACTGGTTCAAGAGTAATTTTGATCTTGATTAAAAATTTTGAAATGAGCTCTTAAGTAGTTGATCTTGTTACTATATTCAATCCTTTTCGAATGAAATAAACTATTACAGATGCTTACACGGTGTAAGGTGAGAGGATCGCATTAAACTAAGTTACCGATGTTGGGGGGGTTCAAGATTTGACATTTATTTTACAAATGAGTTTTCGTGTAGATCTGGATGAATTTACTCCAAATTATACTCTGCTCCTCCCTACTTCATTAACGTAAATAATTGATTTGATTAATAGTGAGACACGCTGTGGGAAAAAATATTAAAGAAAACTAAACATTCAAAAATGATTAAATGATGATTAATTTCATTGGTATGTTAATTAATAGACCATTATTCTTATTTTTACCATAGTCTACAGTATTTCCTTTTCCCTACAGTGTCTAGCCTTTCCCCATGGCCGAGTGATTTGGTAGATCGACTAAAAGAATAATTGTTGCCCGGTTGAGCTTTAAATGTATTAAAAGCTTAACCGCTTGGATTAGTTCATTCTATTACCCTAATAAAACAAATATTAAAACCTATTTTGGGGTCTTATTTTAGTTTTAGCATTAAGGTGGGGATTTAGAGGATGCGATAAATATATCAGGACTTTTTTTGTAATTTTTAAAACAAAACATATGTTTGTCCATATTAAATAAAATATTGATCTAGTAGCAACGTTAATTTAATTTTCTTCTTAACAGTTGTTGAATATCTGTTATGAGCAAAGTAGCTTTAGATATGAAGTTTTTTTAAGTGAATTGAAAAAGTTGTCACTAAATTCCAAGACACCCTTGGCAAGTACTCAAAAATTGTTGATATCACCATGTGAAAAAAATTAAACTTAACGTTTTTATTGGATCAATATTTTATTTATTTAGGAAAAAAAAGAAGGTTTTGTTATAAAAAACGCAAAATGTCTCTCCTTTTCTCGCATCCCTTTTCTACTTACCTTAAATAAGTTGATTGTTGGAGCACCGTGTCTTACTATTCATCCTGGATATTCGCATATTTACATTAATAATTCACGGAAGGATAAGATAGAGCTTGAGAGGAAATGTACCCACATCTGCAGTTAAAAAGTGTAATACAAATTTTAGGAAGAATAACCCTCAATATACTCGGCTAAGACTCGAACCCCTGATATTCATATTACCATAAAACCAGACCATAAGAGTTTGATGCATATTTCAGATAGTAAATGTATAAAGTTGTGAAATGATGAAACTAAATGTTAAGAAAATATTCTAGTTAAATAACCCGAATCAAAATGATAACGTATTATTCCTTGTAGTACTTAGTTTTTGGAGGCTGGCTGTCTGCCTCATATCTCGCCTACTTATCTTTCTTCTCGACGTCCGAGGTAGCGTCCCCTGACTATTGGTACAAGGCCGTCGAGACGTCTCTCTACTCGGCGTTGTCTCCGGTCACCTGGTCTTTAGCACTCTGTTGGGTCATCCTTTCTTGCGCTACCGGGTACGGAGGTAAGTCTGTGTGGTCCTAAATGTCGTAGCAGCTATGGCTAATGCAATTGTGTGAAATTTTATGGGCTTAAAATTACGAGGATTTGTTTAAACATAGGGTATCTATAGAAGCTAATTAAAAGGTGCTTTTCATGGGGTATTTTTTGTGTTATGGTAAGGGGAGTTTATAGAAGGATGAAATATTTTTTGAAGCAAAAATAATACACATCATGTCTACATGGCAGATACTTTTATATATACAAAAGTTTATTTTTAGAGTACATCGTATTATTGTTACAAGAATTAATAACATACAACCCCCCCAAAAAAAGTACAATTTTCACAGGAAAAATATATTTCGTTAGCACCACATCTTACTACCTATTTGAGCTATACACTCATATATTATCTACGCTAATAGTTTCGGGGATTACGAGGTCTATATTTAGAGGAAGCTTAGCCACATTTGTGTGAAGGGATAGTGGTAAACCATTTTGGAAAAACAACTCTCACTACAGCCGACTGATATTCTAACCTTGATCTCCACGTCATCGGTCGTCTAGTCTTATGTCTGGGAGATAGCGGATTAGACCACGCGGCCACCGAAGCAGGTAAGAAAAACTTATCTGACAGATAGACAGCTCTACTTTCACGTTTCAATACGGCAAAAATTTAAATGTTTTCAATTCCTTCCACAAATAAGTATATTTATAATTTCTAGAATAGTTTTCATACCAAAATCATATTATAATTTAAGGTGATAGTCTCTGGAGATAGTCCCTAAAATTGGAGACTATCAATAACATAAAATCTCTCTCTTAGACTGATCCTGTCACCGATTTGTTTTATAAATTAATCCAATTTTAAATGTATATGAATCAAAGAAAAATGTTTTAATAAAGTCAATTGCTAAGAATTTTAACTTAAAAATACATGATTTAATCTAGCGATGAATATTTATCACTGATTTTGAGAATATAGAATATTTCTTAACTTTTGACTACATGTACACACCATTTACTCTGAAAAGTAGTGATGGCTTACACTATGACTTAATTATAAGCTATAGCGTAATGGCATAACTACAGGTATATGGGCTAACCTACAGGGTAAATGAAGGTTACTTACAGATATTAAAAAAAATGTAGTTTCTTACATTATAACTAATTTTCGGCCCTTTCTAATATCACCGATAAATAATTATGACTTAATAGATTAAATAAGAACAATTAAAATAGCAAATAATTTATTTGGCTTCCACCAAGAATTTTATAATAGCTGCCCTCAAAATTTCAAAGAAGGAAAATATCATATTTGACCACTGCCATTTGTCGTGTCTCTGCAGGATGGCTCAATTCTGCTCTGTGCTGGCGCGGACTGACTACTTTCAGCAAGATCTCGTATAGCGTGTACCTCACCCAGTTTGCGGTATTCTTCTACAACGTGGGAACCACCAGGACGTCGCAGGAGTTTAACGCCTTCACCAGCGCCGTAAGACGTTATTTATAAAGGTTTCAACAGGGTTAAAGTGTTTTTTTAAATTTTAGAATCTGGGGCAGGGATTACAACTCCAAAAGAAGCATTGATGTTAACCCGATAAGGTATCTACCAGCATCCATCCAGGTGAATGTTTGTGGCTTTAATATCTTAAGCGGGTTTATCTGAAAATATGATAAAGAATACTACTATTTACATATATATTCTACCTATGGGGTTGAGTTATGCTTAATGCCAACCTAATCTCTAGATAACCTCTTTTTATTCCATAGATAATAGTATGCTAATAATATTGCGCATCTGGACTAGATCATTCGTAGCCCAGTAGTGGAAAGATTAGCCCGTACTAATGTACCGTATCCCAGGAGACTTCCGAATGTACTAATCGTACATCTTTTCTGTGGAGTCTCTTTCCATGTCCCGATGAGATGAGATGATGGTGATAGTGGGTATGAGAGTGTGGAAAGGGTAGAAACACAACCTATCTTAAGCCTACTTAACCAAATTTTGGTGACTGTTGGGGTGATTCAACTTTTAGGGAAAAATAGTTAAGGTTCCAGCTGGGAATCGAACCCGAGACCCCTATGAACGTATCCAGGTGCATGGTACCACGAGGCCGGTTATAGAGGATATTAATTAATTGATTTAATTAACTCTCTGAAATAGTTATCAAGGACTACTTCATACTATCCGTCCAGGCTACCTGCATATTCCTCACTAATTTGGTACAGATGATGATGTATTTTTTCAGAGGAAATTTAACCACATTTACGCGGAGAGAGAGCTTGGACATTTTTTCGGTAAAAAACAATTTGTTACACTCGGGTGGCCCTCGAACCCCATACCTCATCGTCACTTATAAATAAGCAAGGCCAAACAGCTTAACCAATGCTAAAGTGCTAAAATAGTAATGTGTTTATAACGTACTTTTCAAATCGCTTAAACATGATAATTTTATTTTTAACTAGCAGAAATACCCGGTTTTGTCCTGGGTAACCACGCAATACACTGCGTGGCTACCCCGGGCAACGCTTTTCTTTGCTTCAAACATTCCGAAAAAATATATCTTCCTTTTATTTATTCCAACTCAGTTTTTTTATCAATTTTAAATTTTCTAGTAAAATGTTTAAAATTAATGCTTTGAAGTGCACATGTTTGTGCACAGGGGCTACTAATTTTGAAATTTCAAACCTCTTTGTGGGGTAGATAGTGTGCAATATTCATGTCAGAAAGAAAGAACATACATTTTATCAATAGAGATAAGATAAAAACACATTCTGGAATGAAAAATATCTTCTTAAGCTATAGTGTTTTGCTAACAATTGTAACATAGGGTGTCACGAAGGGTGTAAGTTCCAATGACAAAACAACGTGGACCTAATGTGCTAGAGACTATCTTACATGTTTGTAAATACCTTCAGAAGGAACTGCCGCTTCTTTTCCCTACATTTACCAATACTTATGTTCTATTTTTAAATAGTACCTCTTTAACTTTGATCTAACTCTTTCCAAAGGAGTTGAGACTCAAGTAGATACGTAGGCTTTCATACTTTTTTATAAATCTACATATGAAGAGTGCAGAAACGTATTTACTGTATTGAAAACAGAATTTATAAATTATGTGTTTGGACAAATATATAATTAAATAACTATTCTATTTAATTATAATAGTTTAAGTGGTAAATGCTTAAAAAGGTGCTTTATTTGTAAGTTAGTTAAAACAATCTACTGGGCCAACTTTATGTTTTAATTACAATAACTAACACCCACACCGGTAGTTCCATGGATAAAGGCACCCATCAATAGCTCTTACTTGGTTTACGGGATACGACAATTGTAACACGGCTGAATGTACTGAGGACACGTTATTATTTATGACTAAATATGAACCACAGGCAGCTTAGTCCCACGAACATAAAATAAAAGCAAATTATGAAACCATTTTAGCATAGCCCCAATATTATCCAATTATTAACCACTGGTAGCATGGGTTCTGGAACATCCAACGTTTACAAATTATGCAACTTTTAGAATAGCCCCTGGAACGCCCAGTATTAGAAAATTATGAACCATGGGTAACATTGCCTTGGGAACATACAATATTTACAAATTATGAAGCACTAGTAGCATAGCTCCTGGAAAATCTAGCATTATAAAATTATGAACCTCTGGTAGCATGGCCCCTATATCATCCAAAATTAGCAAATTATGTCCTGTAACATCCAACATATTAAACCTCTCTCCACGGCCATTTGTGTAAGTTTCCTCTAACTTCTACCTTCCTCATCACAATTCCAATAATGTACATTTTTGGATAGCTTGTACGGATGTTAATACAGGGGTCCGTTGTACTTAAAATAAAAATAAAAACTGGGTTTTGACTTAATCTTCATTAGTGGCCTGTGCGTAATAAATATTAGGCTCACATAAACAAGTTTGTCTCTAACGGGGAAGTTAAGGGTTATATAATACCCATATTCAATGAGGGTGGGTTTCATAAATTATTTATCACTCACCCTCCAAACAAATTCAGGTAAATTTCTTTTAAATTATATATTTCTAATAACTATACCATTAACCTAGTTACAGTTGGTTTAAAAGCCAAACAAATAATAAGACGTTGTGGAAAAACCATTAAAAATTATTGTAGCTTTGTTGAGATGTCATATATGAGAAATCTAAACATAAGGAGCTCATGACTAAACATATTAATCAATAAAAAACGAATTAGAGGCTTAAATTTTTTTTAAACCAGTACATTTAAAAAAAATTGACATTGTCTTTAAAAATAAAATATTCAAAAGGATGATCGTTCAGGAAACAGGAAATGGACTTCATTGATAAGGTAAAAAGCCATGTGAGTGGTGTAGCACTTAAGAGGTCACGATAACTCACCGGTGATTACGTTACACTTAGCGAACGACGTTTTGGTGAATATCAGGTATAAATATGGCCCGAGTCACTATGTCAGGTCGCAGACCACCGGTGTTAATTCACGGCGAGTCACCGGCTCGTGTAATACTGCTGGTCTGTCATAAATACTTTCCATATTAGCTTTAACGCTTACCAAGTTCTTCGCAAAGAGGAGTTTTGGCAGAGAGGTTAGAGCATCTGTGTTTCGGGTGTTCACATTGAACCCCTCTCTAAGTTTAGGAATCTTATGGTTTTCTGAGCTGGATCTAGGTGGTCAAATTAATGAAGCTTGTGACTAGGCTGTGAGGTGTTTTTTTTTCAGAACCACGTCTTACTACCCGTTTGGTTTAACTCCTATGCACTAGTAACACTAATGATTTAGGGATTAGGAAGGTTTAATTGAAAGGAACTGCACCTGTATTTTGGAGGAAGGAGAGTGGAAAACCATTTAGGAAAACCACCTTCAGTTCACGCAACTGAGATCGAATCCCGATCTCCCCCGATCACCACGTGGTCACTGAAGTGGTAGTTGGGAGTTAGAGAACACGAGCTAAAGGGCCAATTTCATCTTCAGACTTAGTATGCCTCAAGTGCGGTTTTATACTAATTAGAAAATGACAACTATCTAAGCTCGAATGTAATTACCCAATTTCGTATGTAAAAGAGACCCCTTCCATTCTGGTCAAAGTAGGTGTTAAGTTTTTATCAGATAAACTTTTTTCTAACCAAATAAATGGAATATTGATTTATGATACAGGTTTGGTATAACTTTCTGCACACAGTAATTCAAAGAGTGACTGTGTATTTGTCAATAACATAGTAGCATTTAAAAAGAAATATTTTAAACAAGCAGAACAATACCATAAACTTTCAGTGTTCACCGTAGATATTCAAGAACTTTTGAGCCTACCATGTATGACAATGTAAGCTGAATGTTTTAATTGAAGAAATATGTTATTTAATTCATCCATTTAAGTTTTTTGATAAAATAATCTGTAAATACATGGACCATAATTTGATTTACCTTTCACCCCACCTTAAGGTTCACCCATATTAATAGTCTAGTCTTAAGAGTCAACCAATCTCCCAGGAAATAAAATATAAACAGTTAAGGTAAATTAGAGGATTGGCTGACCTCCGAATCTCTACTAATTTTACTTCCCTAAATGAGTTACCAATTTCTTTCAGACAGGCATCATTAGATAAAATTATAATTTAAATATTCCGATATTATCTGGTCAGAACCAGTTGGCAATTTGATAAATAGTGTTTTTAGTAATATTTTGTCTTCAAGCAGGGCGTTTTTAGTTTGACTTTATCCTTGCTAAACGTCCTTACCATCCAGAGTATATATAAATATATATATATCCAGATATATATAATAATATTTTTAGCACCCCCTCTTACTACCCATTTGCTTATATACTAATTACGCCAGTGATTTTAGGAATTAGGAGGGTTATATTTATACACCATTTGTATGTATGTATATATACACACACACACAAATGGTGTATCTATATACAAATAGTATATATATATAAATATATATACAAACGGTGTAGGTGTGAGTAAGTTGAAATTTAAAGGAAATGAATCCACACACGCTCTTATTAAAATGGGCGGTACATTTTTGGTTTTGCCAAGTAATTTTCCTTTCATGAAATAAATATGATAAATATTTCTTAAGATAGTAAATGGATAGGGTTAGGGGTAAACAAATACATTACGATTAAGGCTAGTTATTACAATTTTAATCATTAAAATTCTTTAATAAATATTCAAGACTTTATAAGAGAGTGAAAAATATTGATCTAGTTAATCCTATTTACCATTATAAAACTTATTCGAATAAATTTAATTATAATTATTTTAATGTAAATAGATTAACAGGTTTTTTGTAGTTTTTAAACGTAATTTTTACTATAACAGCAGTGCTATATTTTGTGTATATATATATATATATACATAAATCGTATGTGCAAAGGGTTTATCCTACCATTTAATGAATAATTATCAAGTTTTAATATTATGGATGTAAGGATAGTATTAGACGAACTGTCTTAGATGGAAATAGCTACGGTCCAATTGGCATAAGAATGAAAATAAAAACACATTTTTCTCTTTATTGGTGTTATTTCTTAGATACTGACTATATCTATCAATAAGGACATATAGAGTAAGTTGATTGGTAAAGCAACCTGTATATTTAGAAAGTTAATGTTAAATACCACAATTGAAATAGAAAAGCATAGGCCTAGATGTTCAAGTCAATAACATTGGTAGGCTTTCTTACTGATCCAAACTAGTGGCGAAAGAATATTTTTCATTTTAGAAATTGTATTTTTATACTACAATTAATTGGTTATTTTTATTTTGAATTGACACATCATTTGTAAACAATTTTTTAATATTCATTACTGTTAATGTTTTGTCTAGAGAATTTCCTAAGATTATACTGTAGTTAAATACTATTTTGTAATATATATATATATATATATATTTATATATATCATCCAAACCTGGAATCAAACTAAGGTTATTTAGACTTGTCACCCACTCTAATCAACTAACCATGATGATGGATATTCAAATTTTTGTTTAGTGACATCATTATTTACTCGGTTAGTCTATTCGACTGCAGTGATAGTGATGATTAAAAACATCTATAAAATATATTGTTTAGGAAAAATGAAAGAATCAAACAGCTGAAGCTATTATTTGTGCTTTTAGAGAGGAATTTTCCATCTAGATATCATATTCTGAAAATTGAAGAGTTGAATCCACATAAAATTTATTTATCAAAATTCACCTGGAATTATACATGGAAACATATATTTAAGGAAAAAAAAACATATTTTTTTAAGCACCACCTCTTACTAACCATGTACTATGCACTCATTACGTCAGTGATATTAGAGATTAGAAAATTTATATTTAGAGGAAGTGTACCCGCATTTTTGTTGAGATAGAGAGGATAAAACTATTTTGAAAAACCACCCTCATCACACCCGACCAAGATTTGAACCTCAATCTCCCCGTAATCAGTGGTCTAGCCTACAGTGAGAGTGGCGTCTTTGACCATGCGGCCACCAAACAGTTTATACATACTAATCCAAGGATAAAATATATATATCTGACCTTGTCATTCACCTCATGGCACATTTTATTATGTCAGTATATTTTCTTTGATTTTATATAATGAGGTATTTGTTTGTTTCAATATAGTTCCCAAAATAAAATCTACATATCGTTAAACTATTATCTTATAGTTGAATATATTTCATCAAATAATTTATAAAATAACAAGATATGTTTGTCATTCAATCAGATTATTATTGATTGGTATAGCTATGGTCAGTCTCAATAATAGTAGTTATAATATTTTATGATCTTAAATGTTTAATTAAATTAAAATAATATTAAGTATTAAATTAAAGGGAAAAAATAAGGTGTTCGAAAACAAGGTGCCTTGAATTATTTGGTCAAAATGGGATACAAAGACTGGGGAGTGGAGGAGGTTACATAATGGTTAAATAAATACCACGTACTCGTCACAATTCATTATTAGAACAATAACATCTCGCAGATTACGGTGGGCATAGAATGCATCGTGCGTGGAAGAATCTGGAACGGTTTTCATAGTATTGACTGACCCAATGGGAAGAGGCCATTGAAAAGACCTAGTCGCAGATGAGAGTTTAAAATTATAATGGACCTGAAAGAGATAGGGTGTAATGAGGTGGACTGGATATAACTAGCTCAAGAAAGAGATAGGTAGACTACTTTGTAAATTGAGGCAGTGAATTTTCGGATACTTAACACCATAGAGTAAGTAAGAAGTAATCTAAACATATTTGTAGGTCAGTCTATTCATTGAAACTATGGTGTATGTTATAATAGTAAGTGATTTTAAATGTACAATGTTTTCTAATGAATATTTCACGTCATAAAATAATACATGGCCCTAACATGTTTTCTAGATTTTCAATTCACATTCGAAAAAAGGCTAAGTAATTTTTTTCCATCTTGTATATCATTCCATCTTACTTTACAGTCTACAATTGAATTTTGAAATATTTTTAAAACCCGTTTTTTTCATTCGCGATGGCGTTAAAATGGTAGAATACATCAAGCACACCAACAATTGATTGTACCATCGGTGATAGAGAGTTAGAGACACATATTCCGTTTGGGTGAACTTGCTGGCAAGGACTGATGGTTCTTCACATGTTTCATCCCATAATCTATCAACGCTTTTGATGATTGATTTTCTATAGCCAACCCGCTACCAATTACAATAAATGGTTGCTTAACTTAATAATTATATACATGATATGACAGAACCATACATACTTTTTTATTTCGTCTGTTACAAATCTGAGAAATTAAAAAAAAATCAGCCATCAGGAAACTACCGTAAAATTGATTAATGTTTTAAGAGAACCATGCTTTTCATTTATGGAAGACATTCCACATATTATACACATCGTGAACAAGATCATTAATGTAATTTTTGAAAAAATAAAATTGAATTTTCAAAAATTAATCATCTGGAAGCAAACCCTATTAAAATTTCCTCCTCAAAAAACAACTAGAAATATAGGCCTATAGTAATATTTATAAAGTCAATTACCACCTAGATATCAATATTAAACCAAATCCTAAAGCTATTTTTAATAAATATTTCAAATTTTTCAATATGAATCATCAATAAACTATCCTTAAGCAAATATTTATCCGAAAACAAGTAATACATTGTAGTTTGTCATGTTAAATACCCTCCACATATCCATTTTAAACTAGATTTCTAGAGCCAATCTCAAGAGATTTCAAATCCGTCAACCCATTCTCTCTGTAGTCTGAAAGACATACAGATAGATATGAAACCCCACCTTCTTTTGGGCCCAATTAACTTCAAAGATTCATTAAAATATCAAGGTAAAAACTATTCACGATTACAATACGTTTTCTATATGAGAAGGTAGAACACAAATAATTTTCTTAAAAAAAATTAAAATGAGTGAAAAATACTATTCTTGCACCACGTCTTACCATCCATTCAGACTACCCACATATTTTACTAATGGAGTAGGGTGAAAAGGGTGTGGTTTAAGAGAATTGTACCTGAATTTTCTTGATAGGAGAGTGTAAATATAATTTATTTTCCATAAATTAATTGTACACACCTCCAAGACCCACACCAAAAGATATGTGATCTAAATATCAAGCTCTTTAGAATAATATGGTGGTACTGGAAAGGTCTAGGCTCTAATATAGATTGAGTGTAGAAAGGTTAGTTCTCCCTTAAGTGTTTTGAAATCTACCCCCACGCAAATCTTAGGACGTTTCCTCCAAAATTTTACTTTTCTTATACCTACGTCATTAACTTAATTATTCTAGAAGTATAGACCTAACGTGTATTAAGATGCAGTGAAGAAAAAAAAAACGGTTCTATGTTGATTCTAGAACTGAATTAGTTTTAAATTTCTTTGATAAAATAATATTCTGGTTTATAAGTGCTCATTAAATGGAGATAATAATAATAAATAAGGATCACATGACTTAAAATAATTTTAACGAGTCATAATCGGTGACTGGAACTATAACAATAAACTCATCTATTGAAAAGAATACACTTGAATATTCTAAGAACCCTTCTGTGGTGGCTACTTAAACTTGTTAAATGCTCTAGCTTTCAACACTGTTATCTCAGACTACTTTTAAGTATTTTTCATGTTATACTCTCGCTTTAAACAATATTCACACTTATTGTGCGTATCTGGCTCGTAACAGTGAACACGTAAACAAAGGCGTTAATCTCATATAGGCTGAGGTAATAGGAACGTTGGGGTCAAAATACTGACCTGGTATTTTGAGAGTTTTTTTCACAGTTGGTTTTACACTATATCTTTACGCAAATGCAAGTACATTTAATTTTAAATTCAACATTTCCATCCCTATTTATAAGTGTTAGAATGTATATATAACCTAAGGGTTGTTTTTTCCCCTCTATATTTACTTACCACGTGAACGTTTAGACTAAATTTTTAATCCATGGGGGTCTCGAACCAAGTATTTCGTAATAAATATCCTACGGAGCACAACGCCTAAACAATGTACAAAAAATACTCTATTCTTTCAATTGTTTTTTAATTTAAGCTATAAAAAAGAAAATAGAACATAAATAAGGTATTTTAATAATATCTGATGAAACGCATTAAAACCGATGAGGCTCAAAATTATGCTTCTAAAGCTTATTGTATGTGTGTGTTAAGTCCCAACAGTAAAACTGCCCATTTCACCAATATGGAAAATTTCTGTCCAATTTGGTGGACTGCCTTCTTCTATTGACCCTTTCACAAACTAAAAAAAATAATTGCAATAACTCTTGCCCATTCAATGAACTGGAACTTATTGTTCAAGAAAAGAGTGCCCATCTTTGCGTGAAAGGTGCATAGGAAAACACCTTCAATAAGCTGGCTGGGATTCCAATCCCAAATTCCCCCCTTCCCCCGTACCCTTCGATAGCAATTTGATGTTAGGCCATGTTCGATGTGGGTATTATACATTTAAATTGTTTTTATTTTTTCATTAAGATCTTCTAGAAAAGCTAACATTTTTAAAATTTTAAAGTTAATTTATTATTGTTATGATTACTAATATTGTTGTGTCTATCCCTTTTTAATATTAATGTTGTGTTTCTTCTTATTCTTAATATTATTACTGTGGTTATTCTTTCTCTTCTTCTTATTCTTACTATTATTTACACTAATTTTATGTATTTTATTTTCCTTAAGGTAAATTTCGCAGAAATTATCTTCGTTCTTCTAGCCTCCACAATAATGACATTACTTTTCGATTTGCCCATGCAAGAAGTCAAAAACCTTCTCATGGAAACTAGTAAGTACCTCATGTATATTTATAACTTGGCGATTATTTTTTAGAAAAATATATTGTAGAGACTCTACTCTATAGGATTGTACGTCATACATTTAAAAAAAAACTTTGAGCTAGGCCTAAATCGTGTAAAAGAACATCTTTAAATTGGCAAAAACTTTATTATTAAAGTTTTGGGTTCATGCTTTTAGTAGGCGTAGGCCTATTTTTCATTTTGGAAAATATTTCAAAATCATTTATTGTATTTAGCTACGAAATTAAATAGCTACGTAATTTAATTTGAATACCTTTATAGAAGTTATTTTTCTTATGACGATGACTTATGACTTAAACTATGATGTAGTTATTAAAAATATATATGATCAAAACATATGTTTTGATACTTAAATTATACTTTTGTTTAACTTCGATTACAAATTTAATCAGAGTGTTTGAAATATAGGGCTAGGCTACTAATATAAGATGAAAATATGAGAAGCTAGATTTGTATTATTTGGGTATTAATTAATGCCATAGTTATGGTCCTATTGAGAATATATAATTAATAGTAAAAGTTATACGTGAAAAATACTATATTGTTTAAAATGCTATTAATAAAAATAATGTTGATTTTAGTTTGATTTATTTGAGAATAGTTGTACTATAAATTTATATTTAATACAATTTTACAAATGTATTTTAAGAATATATATAAATAATTAACTAATATTAATTGTGATAACTTAATTGACTATTTTAATGTTATGTAAAATAATAGTTTTAATTTTAGAACAAGAAAAAGTTACTTCTGTAACATTTTTTAGATTTGTATCAAATTCAATCAATTTTCTTTTTCAGGTTCTAAGAAGAAAATTTAGAGAAAATAAGAACATTTATTGTAAAAGTATTTAAATTATGTCCTGACAGATGTATGAGACGAATAATTTGAATGTGTTCTGTTTATACATACATACATACATACATACATACATACATACATACATACATACATACATACATACATACATACAAACCTAATCACGCCATTCACTTACGGGGTAGGTAAGAAACTGTGCATATATCTCAAAAAACCACTCCATACTTATTCCATCTTCACTATCATTATCTACACTCTTCTATCCTTGTATATTCTCTTCGCTTCAACAATATACATACACCGAGTCATATGCTCTTTTATTCTTAAAAATCTTAGTGTTTTATTCTTTTTTACACATTCGTCTAATACACTTGGCAACATCTATACATGACCTAACTATTCCTTTTGTTCCAAGAACTTTAACTTTACAGATTTGCGTCTAAACTCTAGATCCACACTTATCCTGTCAACACGCCCGAACCAACGTATAAACGATCCTTTCAAATTGACCTATTGTATTCCATTTCAGACCTAACTCCCTCAGCACCCATTCATTACTAGCTCTTTCTATTCAAGTTTTTACACATACATTTCTTAGATGTATTTATTATATTTTTCATTTACTCATTTATACAAGTGATACCTTAAACACACAAAAACATCACAATAAATCATGTATATATAATATAATATTACACAATTACCTAAAAATAGCTTTAGTGTATAAAATATTATATATAATCACTGCTCAATTATATTTAGGACCATTCAGTTAGTACAATCTTGACAATCTTGCCAGTAAAAAAGTGTTAGTTTAATCCTAACATATGAAAAAATTAATTTTTAATGACTATGCTAAATAATAATTTGACACTAAAATTTAGATAGCATTTACGTTGTTATATGATAATATAGTCATCTATAAAGCTTAGGCAACAAAATATATATAAAATACATTTATATGATTACAAAAAGAGTGTAATATTTTATATAAAATACGATTACAATGGCCTTGTTGTTCAGTTATTTTACAATAACACTAGTAATGGTAAAGATGTTTATATTTTGGACACGCCACCATTATTCCTAAGAAGACTCAACTCTATGGCAGGGTAATGGCATTATTATCAAGAGTAGCGAACATTTTAGCTGAACAAAACAAAGGAACGTTTATTTTTTCAATAAAAATAATTATGAACCTTTTGCATATACTTTTTATCTCTATTTTATCCTTCCTTCAAACAATATACCACAACAATATTAATACAAAGAATGCATACCTCATTAATTGACCAGGCAAAACGAGGATCAGTTTTAACTTAATCATTTAGTATTATGTATATCTATAAGTCTGGATCTTAGCTACTCGATAACTGTAAAATGCATGGATAAATTATATATAATTTTGGCGGGGATATGTTTTTGAACCTATCCCTAATAAAGATACATTTACTCCACATAGTTTTTCAGAGTTTTTGGTTTAATAGCTACTTTTTAAGTTTTTAAACTTATAATTCTAAGCAATCTTTTGAAAACACATGATACATATATTGTGAGAGAAACGTCATAAACTACGTGACCTACAACTATTATATATAATTTAAAGCAGCGACTTTTAACCGGGGGACCAAGAAAGGCCCCCCAGCCTCAAAACAATAATTTAAAATGTTATTTGTTTATTACTTTATTATATCATTTTAAATCTTACGTTCTGGAATAGAAAACTCGAAGATCGTAAAAATGTAATTATATTAGACCCTAGATTTTCTAAGGTAATTGAGGGGAGGTAAAGCACGGATAAGACAAATCTCTTTAACATCGCCATTTAAAATTTGCTATCTTTTGTTTCTACTTATTTAATAAAAGGGTATTTTCCACAACGGTAAATATTAAGACGAAGCAGCGAAATCGACTGTAAATCGACTCCTGCATGCAAATAGCATTAAATATTATTATAATTAGTACCACGTCTTACTACCCTTTCGGGTTATACGCATGTATGTTAATGCATAATGGTAGGGTGATTTTGAGACGAAATGGAGGCTCTACAGTTTAATGTGGGATCCAAACCATGGTGGTGGCCTTGAACTCCACACATTCACAAGTTGTGATAATTACACTTCGTGTCAGAGGTGAAGGAAGTTTTTGGCAATCAGATAAATCTGTGCCGGGAACGAGGATTGAACCCCGAACACGCAGCACAGAAGTCCGATATCCTACCCCTAGACAGCCATGTCACCCAGCACTAAGTAATACAATTGAAACCAGAATATACAAATGAGTGGAAATTGTTCAACAGCAAAGGTCCCATAAATACATTTAGGTAAGCTATTTTTTATATGTTTGTTATTATAATCAGTAAATAAAGCCACTATTTTATAATAAAACTTAAAGATTCATATGATAGCAAAAACTAGGGGGCCACAAGTAATTAAAGGTTAAGAACCACTGGTTTAAAATACTATCTAATATATTAATAATTTGTATATAAGTTGGTCACCAAGGTAATTATTAACTTCAAATACAAGGAGAAAAATACCTTAGGATATATTAATATATTATAATACTAGTGGCTCGTTGCAGTGATGGCTGCAGATTATTGCAATAAAATGGATTTTAAACTTTTTGTTGTGAAAGGATCTATATAATAATTCTTCACTCGCTTTTTAGTTGATTACTCGTCAAAGGCTATTAACTATACTTAGATATTTAGTTTTCTGCGTGTAATTCGAATAAAAAGTGTACTCTCCCCTTTCTCTCCTAATGAGAACCTTAATATAACCCTTCTTCCAGATCTCTATATATTCGTTGCACCAAACCACTCAAGTAACAATAATTGAGCTGATCTTATTTTTAAACAAAGATAAATATCTTATTTACCAGTAATATACAGCTATACACAAATCATGGTTTCCATGGTGATGTAACCAAAGAATGGTTGTACAGATGAACCACTGCCCACATAGAAGGAAAAGAAGGAAGATTTGCTAGGAAAATTGGGTTTTAGTTTTAGGCCATTTTTACCGGCATCCTGTTCCTTATTCTTTAAAACGAGTGTCCCTTTGTCAAAATCTGTTCAGTCAATTCCTTGTAGTTTCTATTAATTCTGGAAATGGGCTTATATAATTATATATAAGATATATAATAGAGAGAATGATAAAATGTGTTAGCGAAAAAGAGAGTGTAAGTGTTTGAGTGTGTGATTGTGTAAGTGTGTTAGTGAGTGGGAAAATGAGAGTGTGAGTGTAAGAAAGTGAGTGTAAGAGACTGAGAATGAGCAATTGAGAGAGATCGAAGGAGTGAGCGATTAATAGGGAGAATATATATGTATGTGTGTGTGTGTTATAGAGAGAAATACTGGGAGAAGAGAAAAATAATGTGCGTTTAAAGAGAGAGAAAGAGAGTGTGTGTGAGAGAGATTTTGTGTGAGAAAGAAAGAGAATATGTTTGGGAGAATGCGTGATCAAGTGTGTGAGGAAGTTTAAGTGTGGGTGAGAAAGTGTAAAATTTTGGGAGATATATTGTGTGAAAGAGAGAGAAAATGTGAGGGCGTGTGATAGAGAGAGTTTGAGAGAGAAAGCTACAGGAGGAGATATTAATTTAGAGAGATAAAATTATATTGAGTTAGAGTTAGAGGGAGAGTTTGAAAGAAGGATAATTTGAGATAAAGGGAATTTGAGAGAAAGGGAGTTTGAGAGAGAGCGTTTGAGAAAGAGAAACAGCGTTTTAGAGAAAGTGAGAAAGCATTTGGGAGATACGGTAGAGAACACTTAAAAGATAAGAGGTCGTTTGAGAAAGAAATCGGTTAAGAGAGAGAGAGAGCATTTTAGAGAAAAATTAAAAGAGAGAGTAAAATAAAGATAAAAATGTGAGAGAAATTGTATGAGTGTATGTGAGGGTATATAGTGGGTGAAAGATAGGGGTAAAGTATGAGAGAGAGAATGAGGAAAAATTATACTACACAGAGGGTTTTATAGTGTGTGTGTGTGTGTGTGTGTGTGTGTGTGTGTGTGTGAGGGAAAAGAGTGTGAGAGAGTGTGTGGGAGTTTGAGAGAGAGTTATAGAGAGATATAATGTGAAAATATGGAAGTGGTACTCAAATATTACGGTACTTTAAAATATAATTCCCTTAAAATTAGGTATCAACATAAAAATATAACTGAACTTAACGTATTTGTAAGAATGTGAAAAGATAGATGGGGTACGTAAAACATTACTTTTAAATATAATATCCTCTAAATTAAGCGGTAAAATTAAAATATAGTTTACTTATGTTATTGTATTGTGTCACTATTTGCTAAAATGATAATCAAAACACATTATTTGAAAACAATGAACCAAAAATCTCATATTTAGATAGTTAAAATGGCTATTTTTTTAAAACATTATTCAAGAATATTTTATCGTTATAATATATATAATATATAACTATAATACATACCAAAACATATTTAAACATAATTTTATCATGCGCAAAACAAGACGTAGATCATATTTTCACGAATTTAACAGGTTCACTTTTAATTTTCTAATTATGCTCAATATCGTTGATTTAAATACGAATTAACAATAGCAACATTCCAATAAAAAATAAATGTCTTTCCAGTTTAGTAATCTCAATTTAGATGTGCTATGACCATCATTCTAGGAGAAATATTCATCCAAAGAAAAAAATGTGATGTGCTCAGACCAACAAATTAAAGAATGTATATTCCATTATTGGAAATAGGCTTATCAAATTATATATAAGATAATTTATTTGTATTACAAAGCTAATAGTCTTTATGGTTACACTTATTGTTGATTCTCTAAGGCAACAGATTGTTGATTATGTAGATAGCAAGGAAGGAAGAAGGTAAATAAATTTGCAACACAAGAATTAATATAATTATTGTATTAGGAAAAGGAAAATTAATAAAATGTTTATAAGGATGTATAATATAATGTTTGTATGTATTAATAAACAATTATTATATAGAATTAGCTCAAGATAAGGATAGGTGGAGTTCTTTTGTAAGTGCAGCATTTATCTTTTGAGTTTATAAGTGCCATAGAGCAAGTGACTATAAATAATAATAACAATATTTCAACTTGAAATCCAAAGAAAAGTCTTAAGACTGTATTAACGATAAGTACAGTACATTGAGATAGTGAGGTAAACGCTTCACATAGCTACTAGTATTTATAGTTCAATTTTAATGAAAGACCCGAACAGGTGTTCACGTAGTCTATGGCGTCATATTTGCAATAGAGTGACTCGCCAGTAATAGGGAGGTTGAGGTTTTATTCTCTGCTATGGAGTTAGTTTTAAATAAGTGATATTTTATCACGTGTTTTCCTCATCCTCTGTCGATGTTAATGTGACTGCAATTTTTCTAAAATACTTTGTTCATCCTTATATAAATTAATAATTCAATCATCTCATTAGTAAACATCATAAAAAAAATTATATCAACCAGAAATTGTATTTACTTGTGCATTATGGTTGGCGTTTTTCAGGAGCATGTAATAATCTTAGGATCATCAGTGATTATTATCATGATTTAAATAAGCTATACATCTTTAGTTCCGTCTTTACAGTGTATGCCAACCAAGCTAAGGGTCCTGGGTTCCATTCCTTTGTGGGAAAAAATTATACTTGGTCAAACTTGAATCATCCCTGTAATTTTTTTTATCACCGTGTCTTTCTACAATTTCAGATAATAAGCAATTATGATAATTATTTTAATAGAATAGGGATGAGGAAGGAAGCAATTTGAAGATGGTGACCTGGTGGTCTAGGGGTAAAATGTCGGACTTCTGTGCTGGCGGCCGGGGTTCAATCCTCGGTCCCAGCACATATTTATCTGATTACCAAACCCTTCCTTCACCTCTGACAAGACAACTTGTGAATGTGGGGAATGCCAGGCCTCCACCGTGGTTCGGATTCCACGTTAGACTGTAGGTCCTCCATTTCATCTCAAAATCACTCTACCATTACACATTAGCGTAAGTGCGTATAGCCCGAACGGGTAGTAAGACGCGGTGCTAATAATAATAATAATAATACAATTTGAAGATAATATAAACTCATTCGTGTTGAAGAAGAGTGGGAAACCATTTAGAAAGAAACACCCTTAATAGAGCAGAAAGGGATTCAAGTCTGATCTCCCCATCTTAAGTAAGCCAATTTAACACGAGAGTGATGCCTTAGACTATTTGGACACCGAAGTGGATTTCCTCTGTGTTGAATTCACAGCATAGGTATTGTGTACTATGCATTTTCCATAACTAGTTAGTACATATGTAATTAAAATGCTATTTTGGATACTGTAATTGATTTATAGAGCGCAATTTAAATACTTCTAAGGTAAAGCCGCCATGTATATTATTTGAAGAGTAGGAACAATTGATGCCACCGAGTGATGAACAAAAATCACTGACGTGTGGTCAAACAATTAAACTAAGTGTGAGAGAGATTGATAAAAAATTGTATATAGACTTCACAAAAAAATATATTTTTATTATTTGAGAAAAAAAAAATACCTTTGGACATAAAAATAATTGGCGAATAACGAAGCGTGTATAAAAAATTATGTCTCGTGTTAAAATCTATTTAATTAAAATGGATGTATTCTAGCGTTTAATGTTTATTATTTTCTCTTGTTATTTGGAAGTTTTGCATTATTTAAAAGTCTTGATCTAATATTTAAAATCTCTTATTTAGTTTTTTTAGTATGAATTCTTTGAGAACAATGTTGCTACATTTTTTAAATAAAGACTAAAAAGTTTTATCCTGAAAATTGTTTGGCTTAATTTATATACTAAGACTAAACAACTGGTATGGAAATTTCGACTGTTTTTGTGGCTTGAAGAATGATTACAAAAAAGATGGGTTGCTATGAGGGTTGATATGCCTACAAGTTTAATATAAACTATTTGATATTAGATTAATTAATTTTTGAATATTTTTATGATGATATTACCTTAATGGATTTTTTTTATAATGGCTGAATATTACATAGAAGTTTTATTTTTTGTACTTCACTAATTTTATAGTCATCTTCCAATAAAGGACCAGTAAATGTCAACTTAATTACTATCATCACACTGACTAAGTAAATCAAAAACCTAATACCGGTTCCTTTTATACACTTCATAAATTATTAAACGGCCTTTATATTGTTTTTTTGTTGAGTGAGCTATCGAAGCTGGCTTCTATTAGTTCGGGCTCTTTACACTTTTATATTTATCTCCAGTGTCTGCAAACCAGATAATAGTTCCAATCAGAGCTACAAGAATGAGCTGTTATAACTTCTTAGTCCAGTGATTTTCAACAGTTTGCAGGGTTTAACCACAATTTTGGTTTATTGAGACCTTTGAATCTTTCGACAACTTACAAGCGTGCATATAATAGTTTTAAAATGACTATGGCCGCTTACTCTTCCTACTCGTCGGCGCAATCTATATAAAATTACACTTGTAGGTTAGATTGACTGTAAAAAAACTACCTTTACTTGCGTAGAGAGAGAAGGGGAAACCGTTTTGGAAAAATATAGATAGCCCTGTCCAAGGGCCATGCAATATTGGAATAAATATCAATACTTGAGTAGTGAAATAATTAGCTAAGAGTATCGACACAATAATCTTATCGGAGGAAAAGTATATATATTTACCACTATCGATACTTATTTATCGATAGAAAAATAAATGCAGGAGTAAGGAAAAAACGAATCAAGTATGTACACCGTCAGAAAAATGAATATAAACAATTATTATCAAAATTAAATGTTCCAATCTTCATCACTAGCAGCGTCGAGAAATAGCAGATATCTGATTCTCAGTCTCGTACCCAGAAGCTTATTTCTGTTACTGCATTCAGTCATTGGGTTCCTTTTTTATTCAAGCCATATATTTTCCACTACCAGCTTGCCAGGCCTTTCGTAGCTTAATACGCCTTTTAATCTAACTTAAGACTAGGAAAGGCACAATATCCAGTCCCCGGCCGTTAATTCATCACTATTAAAGGGTAGTGATAAACTTGTTGGCCATGCCAAGAATTTAACCCGGGAACATTAGCTCAGTAGTCAAACACGCTACCGACTGAGCTGAGTTGTCAAATTATTACCTTCAAATGACATTATAATTTACCATGATCTACTTGAATCTATATAAATTAAATTAATTGTTTGTTTGTCTGTCTGTCATGAACATTGTGCGATATCTACAGAACACAGAGGGCTGACATTTTTAAATTGGTAGTTCCTATACACAAACAAGGGCACCTTGAAGATGAAATTGTAAATTTTTAACTAGAATTTTTAAATTTAGTAAAAACAAGATTGGAAGAAATAAAATTAAGATTTTTTTTTATGTTTGTTTGAAACAAATAAAAAGTTGTCTGGGCAGGGACAAAAAGACTTGGGAGAGTCACACAAGTAAGCCAACCGATCTATAGCAAAAGCTAGGGCACCACCTCTTCTAGTAAAAAATAAGCCTCATTACATAATCTTCAAAAAAAGGTTCAGCTTTCACCAGGAAACTGTTTTATCCGTTGAGAGAAACTTAGGTTTGTATTTCTAAAAAAAAAAAGAATAGTAGAGGATGTATTTAAAATAGTTAAGACTTTGTATGGATAGTTTATAAATTTGTATACATGTAGATAGAACTTTTTATTTACTAAATAAACATTCTGTGTGTAAATTTGGCGATAGTTTGCTTTGTTGAGTTGAAAATGTAAAGTGTAGTCCTAAGGATAATGATAAATTTGAGATTTATATTTATAATATATTATTATACTGGTGGCTCTGGGGATCACGGCTGCACCAGATCTAACGATCAAACAGGAGGTGATACCTCATCCCTGTGCACAGAATTCTCCCCACACCGGCAGCCTGGGCTTCACAAGTCATCGACCCAATGCTATCATTGGACGCCGATGAAGCCACGGCATTGAGAATTTGTCTTGCTCTTAAAGCAAAGTACGCGTATATCCCAATAGGCAGAGAGAAACGTCAAACGGCACACCTGTTGAACCTATCCTCCGGATACCACACCCCACCTATGGACGTCAGGGTCATGGTAAATCACCGCATCAACTTACCCTACATAGCCCTCGCCAAAGGGTGGCCCATCACCATTGACATAGTGAGGGACGCATCAGAAGACCCTGACATATATTGTCCGAGGTTCGTCCCACCACCACGAATACAAAAACCAACATTAATATACAGGTCCATCCGACATCAGCACTCTTTGCACCACCCAAGAACCAGAGCCAGAGCCGTGGGCACAGAATATAAGAATATGGATAGTGAAACATTTGGAGAAAAGATTCCCATATTTATATTTGTAAAATGGATACTGTATAAACATGGAAATTGTAATGAGTTAATTAAGTCCTAGAGCCGGCTTCTCTTCTCGCCACTGGCTGTCCTCTCGGACCTTTCATCCTCCGCTTCCACCGCAGGGGCGACTATATAGGCGTGAGGGTGGAGGGCCAGGGATCGCAATCGGTCGCTAGGAGGGGACCCAACATCAACCCATTGTTCAAAATATTTTGATTGATTCACCACCTGTGTTTTGAGGCAACAGCCGACAATGTACTAATATTTTCTTAACTAGAATATACATTGGTTTCGTTAGGGGTGCTTAGCGATCGCTTTCTGAACACTGATTTTATAATCACGTGACTGACAAACATCCACTTCAGTGGTCGAGTGGTCTAAGGCGTCACTTTATTTTGTTAGACTAGCCTGATGATGATTATGATGATAATAGAGAGATTTGGGTTTGAAACCCCGTCAGGTCCACTATGGGTGGTTTGTCCTAAATGGTTCCCCACTCTCCTTCTAGGCAAATACAGGTATATTACCTCTAAAATTCTTCCTTCCTCTACCCCACCCTATTGGAGTAATTATCAATCATGCGTGTAGCCTGAACCAGTAATTAGACTTGATTATAAGAAAAAACCTTTAAAACAAGTTAACACTAGAAAATACTCCCATTACCCCGGTCAACAATTATTTAAGAGTTTGGCATAGTTTGTAATTGGCAGATGTATTAATAACTGAGTTGAGTTATTTTAATAGCTAAGACAGTATCTATTTATCAAAATTGTGTGATGCTTCGACATTTCGAAAAGAATCTGAGTATTGATTGGATTCGTACTTGATTCCAAATTCCGAAACTTAATATTGTAAATACTCACATCTAATTCAAAATATCAAATCAAAATAGATCTCAGATTCAGATTCGATTGACTTCATTTCAAAATTATAATTTAAGATTCGGATTCGATCGATTCCATTTTAAAATTCGAATTTAAATATCTAACTTTTAAATAATCTAACTTAATTAAAAGATTATCGTAGATACATTAGTTGACTTGACCATAAAAACTTAAAACTACCGTAATATTTCAAATATATTGTGACAATAGCTAAGCTATTATAGTTGTTAGTTAGGGTTAGAGCCGCATCTAAATATTATTTCTTTTTAAATTGAAAAATGATATTTGGACACGGGAATTGAACTCTTGACATTTGAATTAGTACGCCAATGCTCTCCAATGAGCTACACAGGAATCGTCTCGTAATAAGGGTCATTCTTAATTCTTTCAATTTAAAAATAATTTAAAATCTGGTTCTAATTTAGAAAATGTGTATTAAACTTATTTTTTGGAATAATTAATTTAGTATTCGATTTGGTTTAGATAACATTTGAATATAGAATATAATTTATCTTACATAGTGTTAAAATCATGTAAAATGTTGTTAAGGGGGAAACATTTGGAAGGTAATGTTTAAATGACAAAGAATTTTTTTCCACTTATTTCTATCCGTTTGTACCCTCCGCTTTTAAAAACAATTTATAAAGAAGAAGATAGTAGAATTTAGAGAAAATATACATACATTTTCATAAAGGGAAAGGGAGAATAAATCTACTATAAAACAACCTCACTTCCCTCGGCCGAGATTCCAACCGCAAACTCCGTCACCAGAAAACCAGTTTATATTAATTTGAAATTTAGTCCAGAGTAAAAAAAAAAACCACTAGCATTCTCCTTAAGAAACCATAGGATAACCCAGAGTTAAAATAACAACGGTTGGAAGGGGGGAGGGGGAGGGTTCTTACGGAGCTGTAAGCCAACATAGACCTTACGCGAACAGAGTATTATTAATTCTGAGGTGTCAGGTTTGAAATAGACTGCATTATTGCCTGCCGATAACAAGAGGACGGGTCCCAAATCTTGGTCCAGTGAACTTTTTATGGATTGACACTGTCATTTTACCTTTTTCCAGCTAATTTAGGCGTACTTTCATTAAAGGACTCTCCTCATTCTTACGATTTAAAGTAAAATACTTACTAACCCCTTCGTTGTTAAAACTTATGAACAAAGAAAAATATCATATGTTGTAGTGTCTTTCAGTGATATTGGTGGTGTATTTGGAACATTGACTTCTTGATTCAAAGTGCAAGGGCTAATTTCAGTAAAGTAAGGGGATGAAAGAACAGTAATAGATAGTCAAATGAGATATATATACACTTAAAGTGTGATCCAATATAAACACAATACCGTAGACAGACTATACTTAGACTATATATTTTCATTTATCTGTGGTATTTAATGAACACTTTCTGAATAGGCTGATTATTTCATAACACAAATTCAAAACTAACTTAAATCTACACAATACCCATCTTCCGGCCGTTAATTTATCAATATGAAAGGGTAAACCCACATTTTCACCAATGGTACATTTTTGGCCATGCCGGGAGTCGAACCCGGGACCTTTAGCTCACTAGGCAGACACGCTACCAGCTGAGATAAGGCGGCTGACAGCTATAATAATAACAAAAAACAGCCAACATTATGTTTCATCATACCCGGAAGAGTGAGGATTAGCTCCATCCCATTACTAAACTCTCACTTTCACTAGTTTGGTTTTTAAAGTCAATTAAGATTTGACATATAGTGAAAGTAATATAACAAACAATTTCCTCCCAGACAGTTTCAGTTGTGCTACGAACCTTGTGAGTCACGTGGAGCCTTTCTTGATCTCAAGATTTATGTTGATCTTTGAAAAATATTCCTGGGTTAACAAAAACGACCCACCAAGGACTTTGCGTGCTGTTAAAAAAGATCTCTAGTAATGGTTGTACTGTCAATCGGAAGGCTGTTGCAACCCTTCAGTCCTTATAGGATCATCGCAAGTTACACCGTCTTCTTCGTCATCCGAGCGAAAGGGGATCTTATGGATCTTGTTGACAATGAAGTTATTGGACCGACAGGGGTTTTCCTTCAAGAGAACACACTCGCCGGTGGCTTACGTCACAGTTTGGAGCAGCTAGCTGAGAATGCCATGCACCGAGATGTACCTCCACATAGTGACACGTTCCTCAATACTTCTGTGCCAAATATTTCAAAAGGTATGGATTAATTATATTTAACATTTCACTAGAAAAATTAAATCAATTTAAAATACTCTGCATTTTATCAGATTGATTAAAAGTAATTCCTTATGATGGACAAACTTTTGTCATCACAGTAAAGTGGTTATAATCTGGTTCTTAATTGCTTTATCTGTTTTTATTCGGCAAAAGAATTAAAATATCATTATGACTATTAAATAGTGATTTCTTAACACCGCGTCTTATTACCCGTTCGGGTTATAATTTTATGTAAGTTACCAAATACTCTGGTGGTTTTAGGAATCATGAAGGTTATATTTACAGGAAGTGTACCCGAACTTGCTTGGAATGAGAGTGGAAAACCCTTTTGTAAAAACCAACCGCAGTACACCCAACTGAGATTATAACCTTGATCTCCCCATCACCTGCTGTCTAGTTTATTGCTAGATTAACGTTAGACCATGCGGCCACTGAAGCTGGTGATATTAATTGTTGTTTGTCCTTTTTAACATAAAGGTTAAATAACGGCCTTTTGGAACGTGTAGGGATGTGGAGAGTAGCTTAATATAAATTCACTCAAATTAATCAGAAAAAAGGATGGGATAAACACAGCTCTATTTAATCATTGATAAAACTCATTTGAGCAATCATCCCCAAGTTTGAATCCTGAACTCCCATCAATGACATCAAAGCTACATTTAAGTTTAGATATTTTTAATACCATTCATATATGATAATATATCTATTTTATACACTCCTTATATTGATCAAAAACATGAAAGTAATTAGGCAGAAGCTGTGAGTTTCAAAACTTTTACTTTCATTCCGATACATTATATATGAACATATTACAGTTTTTCCAAAAATAAAAGTGTTTTAAAAAAAATTGACTCTTGTGACACCAAAGTTATGATCTGTATGAAAAAATAAATGGCACTGAACTCCGCACGGACTTTCTCCTCCCATTACTTAAAATTGGAAATATTTACTCAAAGTTCGTAATACAGTATATGTGAAACGAAATAATAACTATGCACTAGCAAACTTAAGCATAAATTGCACTATACTTACGTAAAACATTTTTCGGCCCTAGGTTTTAAATTTTTGATATAATTTTAAATAATCAATATCCTCATTTGTATATTTGGACCAATAACAAATATCAATATTGGGTCCCCAATTCATATTAAAATTTATACTTTTGGTTAAAATATTTGATATTTTATCAGCCATTGCACATCTTTTGGTTATTATATTTTCAATACATTCCTCATTTATTAATTTAGACCAATAAAATGGTAAATATTGACTATTGAGTCTAAAATGATAGAGATAGATTATTGTTGTACAAACTATTCCCCTAAGAGTTTAACGGGAAAAGAACATGAACTTTTTGAGAGACTTAGTAATATTTAATTAATCTATGATATTAGAAAATTATTGGGTTAAAACTTAAGTAGTATCTCTGCACAACTAAAGCACACCACACTGTATTAATATATTTGCTAATATCTCAGAAACTATTTGTATGATAAATACATATTTCAAATAAGAGTTTTTTAATTAATTTTAATAGTACTACCATTTTGCAATGATAAGTTATTTAGTATCTCGAATAGTTGCAGAGATAAGGAAATTTCCGCATCTATAGGGATCCTGGAATTCATTTTCATAAGAGAATGGAAATAGCCATTTTGTTTATAATCTTAATCAACGTCTCTAGCCTCTCTAGCGTGAGGTACAGATAGACAGACGTCATGAATTGTCGAAATTCATAAACAGCTCGAGCTCGATTTTTTTGGCGATCACAATACTTTATCCACCTGTAAGGTAGTGAGAAAGTAAATATCAAATATATATAGCTACTGTGGGTATAAATTTTGGTCTATATCCAACAGGTCAACTAGCATTAAAAACACATATAAATATATTATACTAAATTCAATTAGTACTTCTACTGTAAATTAGTAATAGGGCATTCAAAAAATTGTGTTTTGTTTATTCTAGGTGTAACGATCTCAAAATCAGAGTTCAACCTGATCCAGATGGCTTCCGTCCAAAATAATGGCGAGAACGCTATTTTGGATGGTAAATTCCCCCAAATGGACATATTTTCTTTCCTACCAGTATTCGCACCCACCTCTAGCAAGGTTCGAACAGAAGACTGCAGGAGACACAGCCAGATATTCCTACATCAACTCAAGAAATATAAATTGTGGGCTCTACAAAGTAAGTTTGATGATAAATTAGTAAAATATATGTTATTATGATATTTATTAAACTGGATTTATTCTCATATAATCCGCCTAGGTGGCGTAGTTAGATAACGTGCTAAATTCGTGTTGAGCCAGACTGCCGAGGACGGGGAGATAGAGGTTCGCATCTCACTCGGGTGATCTGGTGGTGGTTTTTCCAAAATGTCTTTCCAATCCCCCTCCACGTAAATGTGGGCTCACTTCCTCTGAATTCAACTTTACCAATTCCTAACTGAATCGTGTAATCGGTACTTAAGCGTATAGCCCTAGCGATTAGTAAGACGTGGGGCTAACTATTATTATGTTCATGTTTGATATCAAACAAGTATTCCTAAGTAATCAAAGGAGCGTTGTGCAGTGGTATTTTAGCGTTTCTAAATAACAAATACTACATGAGATGAATTATTGTTTTATGGGGATATGCTTATACTTTTATTACCGATTTGTAAGGAAAATGCAACAAATTGCTGCGGAATAAAAGGGTTTTACCTTTGATAAATTATTGAACTTCATAATCATACTGATTATTTTATTTTAGTTTAATGCAAATCATCGCATTGAAATTTCTACAGAAATTTATTTGGGAAATAGAGCTCATTGTACTTTAAAATGTCTAATAGTAGTGGTTCAATAGCAGAGATAAATTTAATCTAATTTTTCTAGAATATGTATAAATGTTGAATCCAAAACTAATATTTAATTTCTTGTCGATAAACTAAATTCAAATCAATGAATGTTTAAAAATGCACAATTTTACTAAAAAATGAATAATAAATAAAAAAACTTTAACTTTGCTTTAGTAATGAAATTAGCATCGCTTATGAACTTAATATATTGATAAATGTTTGATATCACCTAATTTTGATTTATAATATCTATTTATGATATTTATTACATTATAAAATCAGTGAGAACACATTTAAGTGAAATACAATTTTGTATTTATTTGACATTTTATAATTTAGCTAGAGAATTTAAAAAGTTATGTTGTTACAAAAAATATAGTCTATCTATAGGATAAAATTTAGATTCTGTTAATATTATTATTAAGGTCATCAAGTTTTTGAATGATTTGCTGCGGTTATTTTTGCCTTCTTCTGCCAATATCGTTTCCCAATGGAGATTATTAACCAAATGTAAGAGCATTCAACTAGAAAGAAAATCATTTCAATTAATTACAATGTTAGAGGTCTCAAGTTTGATTTTCAGTATGGTGGTAGTTAGGAAAATTAATATTTCCAAATTCAAAGCAAAAAAATTACGATCGGGGCGGGGG
>CABEEJ010000785.1:195035-217241 GCA_901482245.1 Timema douglasi
GGGGGGAGACCTGTACCTGTGGAAACACGTTTTATCTGGTTCTCTGGTGACGGGGAGGTTGGAATTCAAATCTTGGCTATTTTTTACCAGGTATATTTAGCTAGACTTCTTATACATTTTAAAATTTACGATACCTACTGGGCTAGTGTAAATATGCCAAAAGACCATACTATATAATTTAAATGGTGGGAAGCTAATTGACGTGATTATGAGTGTAGTGTTAACCCACAAGTCTAGGGGTACATGGCTATATTTTGTACGATGCTAGGGAAAGTATCCTATTTTGTCAGTGGGTTCAT
The DNA here is from genome assembly GCA_901482245.1 of Timema douglasi. Classification (NCBI taxonomy): domain Eukaryota; kingdom Metazoa; phylum Arthropoda; class Insecta; order Phasmatodea; family Timematidae; genus Timema; species Timema douglasi. The sequence continues at coordinate 195,335 of CABEEJ010000785.1, forward strand.
ATAACTCTCTAATTAGTAGATTAATAGATGTCAGGGCTTGATTATTGCTTAATTATTTGGTCAACTATCTTTGGTCAGTCTAGTTTGTAAGTCATGTGAAGATATAATATGTATTTAGAAATTGAAACTTTAATTATCCTAAGGTATGTTAGATAAAAACAATTAATTTAATAAATATCAGTACTACTATTATTTACCGTTACATTATTTTAAAAAAATTATCGCATTTTGTTGGCCTTCTGGATTATATGAAACCTCTTTATTGTTATTATCCTTTCAATCTCTGTGTGCATAATTGTGTACCTCGTCTCCTAGCAGTAATGGTTGAGTTGTTTTTTTTATCTCTAAAGTAATATTTTACTCGTTTATAGACATACAAACAGTATAAGTGGTTAGTATTGTGATCTAGCATTAGGTATTCGAGCTACTAGAATTATATCTCATGAAAACCAGTTTAGGAAAAGAAAATTTATGACTGAAAGGGAAAGGACAATCATAATTTATTTATAACACATATTCAACCATCATACAGTTTGTAGAAGGTAAAACAATTAGTCTTTACGGCCATAGAGTTTATTATGATGATAGGGATTGACGCTGAAATCCTAATATCAATAAAGCTTAGTTCTGGAAACCTATCTAATACTGGTTTTAAACGTTCAGTTAATTTGCACAAGCTAGTGGTTTTGTGTAAACATTTGTGTCGTTGAAACGATAGTTTGTTTTTTCTATATAAAAAAATATGGTTTGAGCTAAATCTGTCCATGTTTGATTTTTTAGTTAAGTTGACGCAAATACTGAACGTGTAAACTTTTTTTTTTTTAAATCAGACACATGTGCAACAGTATAGATAGCACAGGAGCTGAGTTAGGAGGCATGTAGTTAAGTTATTTTGTCCATACGAAAATAGTCCCAAATACCATTTTGATCATCCCACAATTCACAAATTAATCTAGTATGTGAAAATTCTTCTGTTTTAGTAGCCAAGATTTGGTACACTTTCAACTTTTCTTGGATTTTTTTATTATATCCATTACACAGTAGCTACCGATAACTGAAAAATCATTTATAATGTAATTATCTATCTTGAGTAAACTCGGAATCTCGTAAAATCTCACCTATATTGAGAATACACCTTCTCCGAAAAGAAACTGGAAAATACTGAAGCAAGTAAAAGATTGAGCATATATAATTGAACGAATAAATGGGTAGCCTTCTGTATATCGATATTCACAAATGGATTTGCATGAACTCGTTTGAGAAAAATGTTTGAATGTCTAAGCTCAAGTTTAAGCGGCTCCAAAACGTGATAATATAATCCAGGGAAGGTTTACGATGAGTCTCTTTATGGTCAAATTAAATAATAATAATAATAATAATAATAATAATAATAATAATAATAATAATAATAATTGTAGTTACGATCGGATTGGCTGAGATAGGGATACTAATGATAGGTTCGAAGGTTGCTATTTCGACCCCAGAAGCTAACTAGGCTGTTTAAATATTTTGCTTATGTTTATTATGACCAAAAATATTACAATTTTAAGTATTTATCCGTTTGTTTCCCGAGGTTAAATTAGTCTTTAGCTCTTGTTTTGATATAATTGTGAGTTTAAAATGAATGTGTGCATTAAATTATTTATAAATATTTAGATAAAATAAGAATAATGGTGAAGGCATTTTAAAATAGAGTATATAGCACTATTATATTATGTAAAATGATCACGTACAAATAAGATCCCCATAAACCTTCTTTGGTGGCCTCATAGTTTAAGGCGGCAGTGTTGCAATACACTACTGCCAATGAAAGGGAACTTGGGGCTTGATCCCGGTTGGGTGTGGGCCTACTTGAGGGTATTTTATTCCTATATGGTTTTCCACTCTATCTACAAGCAAATGCACGTATACTTCCTCTAAATTAAACCTTTCTCATCCGTAACACACTATCGTAGCTAATACATAATTATGTGTACAGCACGTACGGGTAGTATGAAGCGGTGTTAAGAAAATATCCCCAGAACTTTGGCTTAACATTCCAGTGGGGGGGCTTTAATCCCTGTCCAACAGGGATTCGAACCGGAACAGGAAGAGGAACTGATAGCCGAAATTAACAGTTATTTTTAAGGAACTGTAATCGGAACCGGAAACCTAAAACACTAGTCTGAAAAACTGGAACCGTTAAATAATCTTAAGTTCATAAAGGTTCTAAAGGGTTTTTAAAAGTTCCTAATTTTACAGAAAAGTATATAATTTTGATAAGTTGCACACTTTTTTTTCTTTCCTTAGCTTAGTTTAATCTTGAGATGTGAGTTTTCCCCTTTCTTGTTTGGTTCTGAAAGTGCTTGATATATTTTAATTTACTACATTGTTTGAAACCTCTTTTGTAAGGTCAAGGCCGTAGCCAGCCAATAATTTCAGGGGGGGTTTGGTGAGCACATCCCCCAATTGCTGGAAGATAAAAAACATTATAAATGACAAACGGTTCTAGAAGCTCTCTTAAGTGTTTTTTTATGATAAAATAACCCCCTAGCTGCCCAAGGGTAGGAAATTTTCTAAATATTGGACACTTTTTGAAGCTCTGTGAGGTTTTTTATGGTAAAATAACCCCCAAAATGCCGAACGCTAGGAAAATTTCTAAATATTTAACACCTCTAGAAGCTCTTTGAAGTGCTTTTTATAATAACACAGCCGCCTCATTTGTATTTGTATTTTAATTTTTATATCGTTTGAACCATAAATAAAGCTATATATATTTTGTTCATAAAATTTCGCGGGGGGTTTGAACCCCCAAACCCCCCCCCCCTTGGCTACGGCCTTGTGTAAGGTGATTAGAAAAGAGTTAATGGCCCCTTAGCGATACACACGAATGATAGATTCCGAAGGAATGTCGTGACTGTAGCACTGATCGCTGTTTTCTCACTTTAATGCTTAGACTAGAGGTTTAAGAAGAGGTAGGCCTATTTAGATAATATTACATTTCTTAGAAGTTGAAATACAGAAATTAATAAATCGTCTCTTTTGGACAAGCAGTCTAAGCTTAGGCTTAGTACTTCTTTAAAGTGAAAACTGAAGATCTGATGGTTGGTTGAACAGCTTATATTAAAGGAAAATGGGAAATGGAGGGTGTCAAAATGCAAACATTAATTTCTTTCGCTCAAGTTTAAATTAGGTTTATTATTATTATTATTATTATTATTATTATTATTAGCACTGCGTCTTACTACCCGTTCGGGTTATACGCACTTACGCTAGTGTGTAATGATAGGGTGATTGTGAGATGAAATGAAGGACCTACAGTTTAACGTGGAATCCAAACCACGGTGGAGGCCTGGCACTCCTCACATTCACAAGATGTCTTGTCAGAGGTGAAGGAAGGGTTTGCTAATCAGATAAATCTGTGCTGGGACCGAGGATTGAGCCCCGGCCACCAGCATAGAAGTCTGACACCTTACCCCTAGACCACCAGGTCACCTTTTAAATTAGGTAGTAGCTCAGTGAATGTGTTCCTTGTGTACAGTGCAGAGGGGATTATTTTTGTTGTTAGAAGTGGTTCAAACTTTAAATGATATTATTGATGAGACGCGTCAAAGAAAACCCAGTTCAGAAGTTTTTTGACTATAAGATTGACGGTGACATATCAAGATGCAAATTAGAAGGCTGCAATATTAATATTAAGGTATGTTATAGTATATTTTAATCTAGCAATACTTTGGATTCAGAGTGTTATTCACAAAGTGGTTTTTCAATTTATTTCCACGCACATGTTGATAAACTTCCTCTATATATAAAAAATATAACCTTCCTCATTCATTAAAAAACTAGTATCGAGATGAGTACATAAACATAGCCCGAATGGATAGAAAACAGCTTTTTTATAAGATTAATGAACCGGAGCACTATCAGAAACCAAAAATAACAGGAACCTTTACTATGCTCTAACCGGAACCAGAACCGGAACCTTTAAAATGTTTCTTTAGAGAACAGGATCCGGAACCAGAACCGATACAATTTCTACTCGACTCCCTGCTGTCCAAGCACTTTTATTACAAACTTTTATGTTCCCCTGTATCTTATCATTTCATTAATCACTAGGTCTAAGCACTAAGCCATCATGCTTGCATTGAACTAGATTTTCTGTGATTGGGAAGTCGAAGTTCGATAATTATTTGCTGGTGGTTTTCCACATGGGATTCATAGCTCTGCTCTAAACTGTCGTGTTGTTTGTTGAACTTGCTTTCAAACTAACATCCTCATCTCTATCTTCTGGATTAAACCATCAATGGTCTTATTGTTAGATATAATAATTAGAAATGAGTTGTTGAAAAATAACTCTTCTAAATGAGAGTCATACCTAGGTCCTCTGCCAGGATGTTATTTTTCAACTGTATTTAATACAATAAACCTACCCCTGTAATACTTAAAATTAATAATTTTATTATATTGTAAACAATAATCTCTTGAGTTTTACATTCCACCCATGATGTGAGCATTTTAATTGCGCCAAAGGTGAAGGAATGATATAGATAAAATTTATAATAAATACACCCCATTGTCGTGGATACAGAGTTGAGGTGCATGTAAAAATAAAAAAACACCCTTGACACACCAAATCAAGATTTTAAACTTTTCATTGCCGTAACTGGCAAACCAGATTAATGGGCTAAGCCTGACATACATAGTATCCCGTTTATCCAACGACAAGGACTAAAAATAAAGTTGGGCGGAGGTTATGTTTATTTTTTAACAGGGAAGTCAGAGTTGACTAGATAGTCATCGTAGACACAGAACGAGGGATTATTTAAAAAAAAAAATCCCATCCTGTTAACAGGTGAATGATGGAATAGTGCTCTCCCAACTTTATTCCATTTCCTTTGCTTCACAGATCCGTGTACAGTGCTGTGATTGCAGTCGCCTTGATAGCAACACTTAGGGACAATAAGAACGCTGTTGAATTAAAATCCAGGGGTAAGTGGCTAAATAATGTATACGAATGTGTGAAAAAGAGAAACACCAAAAGTTTTAATAATAAAAGAGCATGCTTGACTTTATGTATGAATGTTGTTGAAGTAAAGGCAGAATGCAAGGATGGGTAGGTGTGGATAAAGTGAGGGATGAGGGATGATGGATTAAGTGCTTTAGAAAAACATTATTTATTATTAATGAAAAAAATTGTGTATGTATAGCTATATGTATATATTTCTATATTAATGGGAAAATATTAAACGCATCTACTATTTTTAACTTTTAAATATACTGAAGTAATCTAAAAAATAGTAGATAAAATAGATGATAAAAAAAAATTGCTTTGCTCAGATCTAAAATGAATACAATACTCTAGGATCAAAACCAATATTTAAATTTAACAAAAACCAAATAAGTATCTCGGTGTAAGACTTAAAAAAAGAAAAAAGCATTTAAAAAAATATCACGAGACTTTCTCAAGACTTCTGGGTCACGTTGAGGAAAAATACACCTGGACAACAATGGACCCACTTTGCGTACAACAATACCAGTGTCCAAAGTCCCTGGGAACTGCTTGTAGGTGAAACATAGCTAAAAATGAGGTTTTTGAATAGCAATGTTATAATGGTAAATAACAGTACATGATGATGATGATGATGATATTTATAATAATAATAATAATAATAATAAAAATATTCAATGACAGATTTTACTTGAAAAAAAAAGTTTTTCTTAAAGATAGTAGCCAGATATAAAATTTACCTTGCCTAACAGATGTCTGCTAAATTATAAAGTTAAAATACAATTAATAGTTTAGATAATATTAGTTATTTGAGGTATTAATATAAAACATCTGAAGTCCAATCTTGTTGTATACTATTGTTGAAATAATAATAAAATAAAGTTATTTTATTATTACTTCCATGAAAGAAAATGACAAGATACATTCACAGAAAGAATTTGCTTTAGATAAAATGTCATATACTCTCAAGCAGATATTTGCCTTAATTTGTATATTTTGTTCATTAACTAAGAAGCTGCGAGAAACTTTATTTAATGACTTCTTAAAAGACTTTGCCAGGAAACACGATAATCATAGCCCTGATATCTTGATTTACAAATATCAAATATTAAGTTAATAGCCTACAACTTTTTGATCTAGAGTATCTGAGTGTTAACAAGCATAAAAATATTGAAGCTTGAACATTATATTTTTGAAAGCTTGACTTAAACCTTTTTAAGATGTGCATAACTATTTATAAATGAGAAAAATGAAACTAGCAGTATTTTCATGTTTAAAACGCAAAAAAATTGCTTGTTAGGTAATTTTTCAAATAATAATTAAATGTTTGCATTCATTCGGAATTTAGATTTGGTTACTAAATTTATTACTAAAACGTTAAAAATATTCATTGATTTAATCTCCATAGAAGGTTTTGGAAATAATGTGTTTGTTAATATATTTTGTCCTAAAAGGGATAAGGCTACTGAAGAATGGAAGAGGTTACATAATGATTAACTACATAACCTGTATTCCTCACAAGACATAGTTAGGATAACCAATTCTCGTAGATTACGGTGGGCAGGACATGCAGCGTGGCTGGGATAATATAGAACCTTGTTCAGGGTATTGACTGGCAAACCCAATGAATGGGAGGAGTTCGTTGTGAATATCTAGACGCATATGGAAGGATAACATTAGAATGTACCTGGAAGAGATATGGTTTAATGAGGTTGTCTGGGTTGAATTAGATCAAGATAGGGATAGGTGGACTACTTTCGTAAGTGCGGTTATGACCTTACGGATTCCTAATTTCCTAATTAAGTAAGGAGAAAAGATTACAAAACAAACTTCTAAGCATAAAACACTGGGAAAAAATGTCCGAACAACAAGAATGATTATTTAAACTATCACAACATTTTATTTATACCTTATGTCATTAGGAATTACAACTAAATGCTTTTTGTTATGATTAAGGTAAGCTAGAGAAAATGCTGATGGCGTTCTCCATCAAAAAAACCCTGCCCGAACTGCTCTCTGTGAAACGAGGGGACGGGAACATTCAATGTATCCACGGCATACGCACCGTGTGCACTGTGGCATTGTACGTGTTACATAAGTACATGGCTCTTCTGTTTATACCTTACAGCAACAGAATTTATTTCACTCAGGTATATATTATTTATTTCATATTACTTCACCTTCAGGTAGAAATTATTGATTGAGTGTTCGTTTAGAGATACCACCTTGTCAATTCCACTGCGCCTTACAGCTAGTTGAACGACTAACTTACATACAACATGTTTCCTTTAAGTTCTACCTCTGAACCGATTATATCTCTCTAACTAACTTTATGTCACATGTTTTACGTTGTTTGTTTCCTTATAGAATGTTAGTTACTAAGACATACTTTATACAATTCTCTTTTTTTCCCTTTAGTTCTACCTTTAAGTCATAATATAACTAAATGGGACATATTATGTTCTTTGTTTCTTGTTCCATTTAGTTCAATTACCAAATCACATGTCCTGTGCTCCCACTTTACTCTAATTAACCCACTTAGTCACATGTTCTATATTAATTGTTTAACTCTAATTCAAGAGCGAGTTTAATATATTTATTTATTATTTCACATTGTATATGTAATTTGTTTTTTCCTAGTTAAGTAATTAAGTCACATATTTTGTACTGATGTATCAATTGACGTACTTTTTCCCCCCCTCAGATCTCTCAGCAATCGCTAAGCATGATGCTAAGAGCCTTTATCAACTATGTGCACTCGTTCCTCCTTCTCAGCGGCGTACTCACAGCCTATAATACATGTCAGGAGATAAAAAGGAACGGTTGCATTGATTGGAAAAAGAGATATCTGGCCAGGTTCATTAGGTAGGATGTTAGCTTTAAGGGATAAATTAATCTCGTAAGATAGTTGAATAGTTGAATATTTTCCTAGGTCAAATAAATAATTTAACATGCATTGGTTTAGTATTTAAGTTTGTGTTAAGAAAATTATCAACATTTTTTCTATGTTTAATACTTTGCATTTATTTATTCTATATGTTAAAAGTTATATTTTATTAATTCTTCAAACTCAATTATTTGTGGCTATATACGTAATAATTTCACATATAATATCGATACTGAGCTATTATACTTAGGACACAAATATAAACACGATATAGCTGATTTTCCAAACATATATATTGTAGATAACTAAAAACATACAATTCCTTCTTCCTTCTGTGCGTCTACTTAATGAGTAATATTTTATTTTACCTTAATTAAATAAACTCATACTGGTTTGATATCACTCTAGGCTGACGCCAGCCCTTATGTCTCTTGTGGTATTTTACGGCTATATCTGGGAACACTTAGGAAATGGGCCATTGTGGAATAAGGTGGTGAAGAGAAATGCAGATCTCTGCAAAGTGTCCATGTGGAGGAACATGCTATACGTCCAAAACTTCTACCCCTTCGAAGAGATGGTAAATAACCCCGAAAATGTTCAAACAAAATTTTATTTTTGAATTTAAACTATTGTATATTCACATCCTAAATTTACTGACATTAACTACACTATGTTAATTTTATATTAAATGCGAATGCATTTGAATGGAGAGATTGTTAAAACCATTCAGGAAAACACCCAAATATCCCCGGCATGAATTCAGACCTTCCTTTAGAAACCAATAAGAAAGATACCAACGCCTTTACCCACTGGTACAAGTTTGATAAACTTTCTTTAAACTGTATTAAAAATTTATTATTTTTATGCAATATCAGTATTGACTAGCAATGACTTTAAGGATGACTTTGAAAACAGAATATGAAGGATAAGATTTATAACATAGTTAAACTGGCATGGGCCCATAGAGAGAAGAAAAAATCAGCGAAAAATCGGTGCTTAAATTCAAATTATTCATTAGTCACACCTTGAAATCGTGAGCACCCCAAGGTTAAGGCGTAAGTCAAACCTCAATACCTCAGTAATTGTGCTTCCAAGCACCAGTTTAAGGCTAACAAGTTCAGTTACAGTATATGTTTTATTGTTTTAAAAAATATTTCTTATCTTTTCTGTTTCCATTTCCTCTTCTAGTGTGCTACTCACACCCATCAACTGGCTTTGGACATGCAGCTATCACTAGTAGCACCTCCCATAGTCTACCTTCTGTTCCTTAGCCAGGGCTGGGGGATCTTACTGCTTGCAACGCTACAAGTGATCTCCGTCGCAATACGCTACTACGTCAGCGTACAGGACAAACTCTCTCCACTCCTCTATAATGGAATAACGTTGGTAACAATTTATTATGATTTATTATTGCTAAAACCAATTAAACTGTCAGGGATGTCCATGCTGAAGATCAGGAGAGTTCGATTCGTGATGTTTCATTCACTGCTACCAAAAAGTTATTTAAATTGTTAACAACTGTATAAAATATGTGTAAGGGATTATGAATGAAGCTTACAGCAAATTCATCCGTATCATTGAGTAAATACGATGTGAAAACGCCAAATAAAGCTACAATCAATGCAGGTTATATTTGTCACAATCTATTTATTGTTCTACGAAACAACTTTATTTAATCTCAGCCAGTATTAGAATCCAGTGGTGTGATGACAGAGAGATTTGGAAAGAGGGTGGGAACTATACTATCCTGAAAATCATATAAATACTGTGGTTGTGGATACACTTTGGTTTCTAAATATCTAAATAAAATATTAGTAGAAAAAGAGCTCATTTTATACAGGAACACTAGTTTAGACAGATGCGACCATCTATCAAAGGGGAAGAGGTGGTAAAGGGAGAACAGGCATATCTACATATACAGGCTATATTATCTTCTACATACCTGGGTACAAAATAACAAATAAACCCGTAAATTATTTTAGTCTTAAAATATAGTAAACCAGCATAATATATTTTATAACACAACAAAAATAATAAATCTTTGCCATTACACACTTTGCCCTAATGACTGATAATGATGACTCACAAGAAACTAATATAAAACAAATTATTATTAGACATATGCAAAACATAAACAAGATCTCATAAAGGAAATTTAACAAGCTAGAAGCATTAAAGTGATAAAAAAAACTAGTTTTACTACAAGTGTTTTGAAATACCACCCTCACTACTGAACAATCCGACGTCCTCTTGTCAGTGGTCATGTTTAACGATTTGAGAGCCATAAGCCCAGTTTTGATACCTCATAAATTTTCATGAGTTCATGTCTATCGAAAGGTCGTTACGGTGGCTGGGCTAGAAGAAAGCCGGGTATAATATCTAAATGAATAGTAGTCCTAAACAAGTAATTAAATAGGATCGGAATACCTCTTGCGTTGAATGGAGAATGTTGAGTCAAAGAGAGCAAGTGGAGATAAGTATCCTCACTTTGGATTATTTGGGACGGCCGCCAAAGTGTCCAAATTTATTCAGAGCCTTCCTACTTAGGTCGGAGATAAGCTTCACCCGCTGTAGTCTGGCAAGGTCCGTTTTGGGTGGTCTGAACATACAGTTTTCTGCATAGCCCAGGTTCGAAGGTAAAAATAACTCAACAACATATACTTTTCTGGTGATTGATCACCTCAGATCATTAATTATATAAATCCATCGTGAAAAACGACTGTATGAAACTTTTAGCCATCCTTATCACATCTCGTGGTTATTCTGTGCTTAATCCAAGGTACTGGGAGGATTTGGAATATTATGTGAACGTACCATAGCCTATCACGGACATTCCTGAGCTCCTTGCACTATTAGCTTGCACACAAAATAATATTTATCTCACTACGCGTTCTATGAGGCTAAGCTTTACCGGCTCACACTACTGGCAACCACTAAACGCCAACTTCCGCCAAGTCAAGCATCTCACTGAAGCTTGCTTACTCGCAAATACTTTTTTCCTCATTTCTTGCTGCCAACTTACAAACATGAATTACCCTAACTGTAAAATAAAAAAATTAATTTAATTAATTAAACGATGGATAAACACATACATACTTATTTAGTTAATAATTGTTAGGTTTGCTATTCTTAACAAAATACTTCAGTAATCAATTACCTGGCTCAAGGAGAGTTAACTGTGGATATAACAATGTAAGTATCCTTATTTGAAAAAGATTATTCCCTTTAAACTTAACTTAATCATAAGCTTCATTATTAATATAACTATACATATATCACACCAATTATTAAGTAGGTTAAAAGAACATCTTGAATGGTGTTGGGAAAGGTTGGGGGATTTGGGTAGGGACAGAGAACAAAAGTATACCTAACGTTGGCCCTTTTGGCGCACCAATCTCACATTCTATCCCCACATAGACAGTAGTAGTACGTGGTTGATATAATGGGTAGTTTAGCCAAGAAACTTAATAAATATAAAATGATGGGTATCATTAGATGAATCACTTACATTATCATGTCCAAATCTATTCGATCTAACGTAGACACTACATTCATGAAATGTTGAAAAATAAAAAAATACTTAGATAAGGTTACAACTACCATCAATACATTGTAGATGTCTATAGTGTCAATATTTCCCACAAAATCACTAATGTAATCATGCCAAAGCGTTCAATAAAAAAAATCTAGTGTGTTTTTATGATCAAAACTGGTTTTACTAAAAGGGAACAGTGACAATGCCTGCTAGTAAAACACCCACCTCGTTTGCAAAGATAAATTCATAAAACCACTGGGGTGGGCAAATGTCAGCTGGTCTATGGAAACATGCAAAAGTCATAACTATACACAAATATGATTCTAATGAATTCAATACCAAAGCCACCCCCATGTCTGCCAATAAACATATTTTATTTGATTTATTAACTATTAATTTCATCTAAAAAGGTATTTAAAAGCTTACAATATTTTTTCTATAATTTATCTCTACACCTTTAACCATCAAGTAGATCAAAAATGTAGATACAATTGTAATATTACTTTTTTCATTGTGGCCACGGGAGTTTCCAGTTCTTAAATAAAGGGATTTATATGAAAATCAAATGGCATATAGACTTTACAAATTGTATATTTCTAACTTTGGCTATTTATATTTTAAATAATTATAATAAACCAGCCCACGTCTTTGGCCTTTAATTTGAAATGCCATTCATATTATTATAGGAGTATCCAGAAGCTTGGATTTAAAAAAAATACAGAATTAAATAGCTTAGAAATAACAAGATCTTATCTACCATGCTGTTTGGGGATGGTCAAACTGGAAGTGGGCTAACGGTGACGTTACATACCCATCTCAAGGTGTCTACACAGGTCTTATGGAAACTGGGATGGCTCCTTTTTACTAACCTTGAAACAGCCTACGTATTTATTTACTTTGATAGATATTAAATAAAACGTATATTACAGCTATATTATTAGCCTCAATAAATGTTAATCCAATTATATGATAGGGTTGTTGCATTAAGTTATTTATTTATATAAATATATATTATATATATAAATAATAGCTTCAGGAAATGGTGATCTAATTATTCTATAAGACTATAAGGATAATGAATTAGGTTAATTACTACTACACGACTTAAATATAGATGAATTATGATTTTTATTATTTATGCTATATGACTTAGATGTAGATGAATGAGACAATTAATTGCTTATATTATATAATTAATAACTAGTAAAATTCAGCATTCCTATTATTTGCTTCGATGGCAGCATGGTCCAAGACATCACTACGCAATAGACTTGACTGCGGAGTACAGATATATTGAGGTTCAAATCCTGGTCGGTTGTATTGAAGTTCATTTTCCAAAATGGTTCTCCAATCTCCCTCCAAGTAAATATTGATACAATTCTTCTAAAATCAATCTTTTACATCCCAAAATCATCATCGTAACTAGTAAATATGCATAAAACTTGAATAGGTAGTATGACGCGCTGCGTAAAAAAAGCGACCGTATCATATAATTGGATCCCAATTTCTGTATTTGTATATATATATATATATATATATGTGTATATAATATTGTGCTATAAGATTTTTTAATAGCTATATAATTAATGGGTGTGCTGAATCAATGATGCTGACTGAGTTTAATTAGATTGTCAGCCGTGTCTTGATATATCCCTGTGTCTAAAGATTGATCATATATATATATATATAAAACATTTTGTTGTTATTATTAACTATACATGTGAAAACCATTAAATATATTTTAATGACCTTTGTAACTTTATATTTTTAATACATTTTACTTAATATTTAAGAGTATTACTGAGCGGTGCTTATTTTATAGGTTGAACCAATTATTTCGTACAGCAAATATGTCCTACGGTTTCCCAAGTCACCAAGTAACACCTTACATTTTTGGAGTTGGCCTCGGATATCTCTTACATAAGACTGATAGAAAAATATACATTCCAAAGGTAAGTGGGAATGTGTTTTGAATAATTTTTCTAATTACCAAGGGCCACAGGAACCCGACCGGACCCACCAACTTCTCTTTGAAAAAAACAACTTTATTTTTATTTCTTAACATATATTTTGTAAAAAAAACATTCATATGAATTGGAGCACCATTCTCTATACACAGTGAATTACTCGATTCGTTATCCAGTATTCCAGTCCCAAGAGGATTCATTACTCTCTCCAGTCGTCATGCGACTGTAGCAGCGCTTGAGCCTCCAATGAGTAAATGAAGAGGTTAACATGGGCCAGCCCCTCTCAGATAAGCCCCGTCTCCCCGTGGGATATATCTCTCAAGGCCATTCCACTCAGCGCTCCGGGCTGGTATATGTGGGACTGCGATTCGATAAAGATGTTTTATATTTTGTTTTAGCGTGTATTTAATATGTGTTAAAGACACAATAAGTTCGGTGACGAGTGAAAGTGATTAGTTAATATGAATAAATGAATGCTTTTATAGCACCACGTCTTACTACTGGTTTAGGTTATCGTTAAAGCAGATAAAGATTATGACTTGGTCCACGCTCCTAGTGATGTGTGTAGAAAGGATGTTAAGTGTATGGAATAATGTAACCATATATTCATAAAATATTCAAGTTAAATAGTTCGAGTCTAAACTAAAACTTTTTATCCTTTCTAGTATCTAGTTTACGGAGGTTGGCTGTCTGCCACGTACCTGATCTACCTTTCTTTCTTCTCGATGTCTGAGGTAGTTTCCCCCGAATACCAGTATGACGCAGTTGAGATCTCTTTCTACTATGCGCTTTCACCGGTCGCCTTGTCGTTAGCGCTCTGTTGGGTCATCCTTGCTTGCGCCACCAGAAATGGAGGTGAGTCTGTGTAGACCCACAGTAAATGTTTAAACAATTCCGAAAATTTATTTTAAATTTGGAGGATTTTTGGCATTATATCTTAGCTCATTATTGTAGACCTTTTGATTTCAGAGCAAAATATTCAAGGCATTTGGTTCTTGAGAAATAATTGCTCCTAAATGGCGTTTATCTCTTGGGTTGATCTTATATATGTAATTTTTATGTCTTAAAATTAAATTATCCTAATCTGATATTAAGAGTGTAATTTTGTTTTTGGTGATGGAGGGAGCATCCAAAGCCTAAATTACTGACTACTAGGAAAACGGAAATCCACATGGTGACTAAAAATTGTCCTTAGTGTAGCTGAAGTCTCAGGTTAAAGTCAGCTTTATCAGTAGTAGTAATTTACTTATCTGCTTAGTCTTCCGATTGAATTTGACAACAATATTATAGGTCTCCAGTTCAATCTAAGATCAGGTCACCCAAAGTAAATACATTATGAGTTATCATTTCCAGATAGTACAATGTCTGACAATAATCTGTTATGCTTAGTGATCTTTGTTTTGTTAAAATGTACGCTTATTGTAATCATGCATGGATCCAACATTTTAGTCTACTGTTAGAATAACAATTATTCCAGCACCAGCGAAATAATAGCTTAGGGCGTCAGGCTCGCACTAGATTGAATTGTTGGTGATGGGGAATGGGGGGGGGGGTTATCGTTCGAATCTTAGCTTGATTTACAGGAGGAGAGGGCTTCTTTATGGGGTTTTCTCAGCTACTCTCATAGCGGATCTGGGTATTTTTTTTCTTTTATCTCCACCCAACCCCATCAATTCACACTCCGACAATATCCAACGCGTGAGTTTGTTCACAATAGCTGAAGCTGTCAGTAGGGCACAGTGTCTTATATAGATAGGCTTTCACACGAGCGCGCATGATTGAGGTGTTAGGTCTATTGAACCAAGTACCAGCTTTCTCTAGTATTACTATTCCTACTACCCCCACCCATATTAATGGCTGTAATAGAATTAGTAGTAGTAGTAGTAGTAGTAATAGTAGTAGTAGTAGTAGTAATAGTAGTAGTAGTAATAGTAGGATATTATCTCTTATGTAACCCTTCATTTGTGATCACGTAAGCTGAACCTCTGTACGGAAATAGCTGTCTTTCAAGTTTCATCTGGTGGAGTAAAAACATGGCTGTCTTCATTGTAAAACAATTTATTTAATAAATAAATTTTAGGGCAAAATTGTGTACACACATACACCACTAGACCTACAGTAGCAAGCAAAAAATGGTAAATGTTAGCGTCTATCTTCTGGAGCAACCAATCCAATTATGTATATTATCTAGTTATATATATATAGTTTTTAAATGCATACATATATACATACGAACATCAATAAACACACAAAAACACATGTACACACATACATATACATACGTTCATGCATGCACACATACATAGATACATAAATACATACATATCTACTTACGTATATACATACATTCATACTTACATACGTAAATATATACATAATACATATTTTCATACACATGTACAATGTACTGTACATACACATATGCATAAATATACATACATATATACATACTTACCTTATCACCCCGACCCCTTACTAGTTAGGCAAAAATTATGCCAATTTATAAAAAAAACTCCGTAACTAATCCAGCCTCAATCAATTTTTCCACACTTAACTATACTTGCATACTCCCTTCGCTTCAACAATATCCATTCACCGAATCATACATGCTCTTTTATTAATAAGACTCCTAAAATTTATCTTTTTCGCACACTCATATACAACATTTAACCACGTCTTACATTGCCTACCCCTTCCTTATGATCCACATACTCTACATTCATTTATTTGCTTCATCACTCGAACCACACCCATCTCTTCAAATTTTCAATAGGACCAAATCACCGTAAGACGCTTCTTTTACATTGACCAATTGGATTCCCTTTCAAACCAGACTCTTTCAACACCCATTCATTACTGACTCTGTCCATATGAATTTTTCCACATACATTTAATAGATATCTCATTATAACCACATTCCTCTTGCTCTTGTCTTTTTGTTATTATGACACACCCACGCCTCACAACTATAAAAAAAGTTTTGGCATTAGCAAACTTTTATATCCTGACATATTTGCCTTTATCGATATTAATAATTCATTCTTTGAATAGTCTACATACATTTAACTGGCACTCTGTGACCCGTATGTCTATTTCACAAGCTATCTTTCCATTTTTATATAACATTCTG
The DNA here is from genome assembly GCA_901482245.1 of Timema douglasi. Classification (NCBI taxonomy): domain Eukaryota; kingdom Metazoa; phylum Arthropoda; class Insecta; order Phasmatodea; family Timematidae; genus Timema; species Timema douglasi. The sequence continues at coordinate 211,841 of CABEEJ010000785.1, forward strand.
CCTAGATACAAAAAACCATTAACTGGTTCTAACAGGTTTCCATATATATTAAGATGGAAATCATTTCCTGATGTGTCTTATCGAAAACCTTCATTTAATTTTGGAGATATTGCTACCTCTTCCCACCCCTCTAGCCCCATTGAGTATTAATAGATAAATAGGTAAAAAGAGAGTTATTTACTGACAAAGGAAAATAAAGATAGCAATTAAAAATTGAGAGGAGAGTGGGATAGAGTAATAGCGGTAGAGTAATAACGTCAGCCACGGTACGCGGAGACTTCCAAAATTATATCTCACAGTGAAGTCTAATAATCTCATATAAAAACAAATTGTGATAAAGAATTTACTGACTAGTCAAGATAAATCCAGAATTGAGAGTTAGAGGAGATGTAAAGTCATTGACAACAATGATCCTAAATGAATACAAACTGCACAAATAAAAAAATAAAAACTGATTAGATGAAATAAACACAGAATAGAAAGTTAAATGAGACGTCAAGTGTTTGACAACAATGTTCTTTGTTAAATCCAAACCATCTAGCCACCAAGAATATCTACCATCCATTTACTATTCTCGGGATCTTAGAGCGACTTAAACAAGTTTTAGTTTAATGGAACTATTATTAAAATATATATATTTTGCCAAAGATTAAATTTGATAAGACTAAATTACACTCACTGGCGGCTTCCTATTTCCTATAACAAGACATAGCAAAGTTTCATTAGCCGTTTATCGACCTACTTATAAATTTGAGCAATACACACATACAACAATAAATAAAGATATTATATTAATGTCTGTAAGAGGAACTCGCCATTTAGTGACAATCTTACGTCGTAAATCATAGATTAACAAGCGTTAGTATCGCTGCCATCTAATGGCCACAATTCAAACCACCAAGAAATTCAAATTTAAAGACAAAGTTTTTTACGTGAATTTGGTTCCTCTGCCTTTTGGGGGTGGCCGACAACCCTAAATGAGAAATAAGTCAGTATACCAACAGGTGGCATCGAGCCAAATCTAACGTAATAGATAAATATTAGAAATGTAACAAAGGAAAAAGGTCATAAATATATCTCGTCTAACGGCCTTCTATCAAAGTTAACAACTATTAAACTTTGAACAAGGAAAACCATTTAATTAATTAATTTAAAATAAAGTAGCGGTGGTATATACACCTATATTACAACTAACGGTTTAGTTAATGACGCCATTTACTAGAAAACAACAGACACGGTAGGTATCAAAGATTTCTCTAAAAACGACCCGTTAAGGGGAAAAACAGAATACTACAAGAAAGTTTGGGGGAAATAATTTCCCTTAAAAAAAGTCATAATTCAAACAGCAAACCAGCTTTACTCTAAACGCACGAAATAATAATTTTAAAATGACATCTTTGGTCAAAATAATAAATCCTATATTCAAAATTTCAAAAATAACAATTTTGAAAAGATTAGAATAATAATTTATCCCGGAATGGACATTAAAATGCGTAGACTAATCAATCTATATTAGCGTCGCTCACGTCTATAAATAATATATGAGTAATAAGTAAGAATGCTAGCCAACTCTAACCATATATAGAGCTTGAGCCTGACCACGTGCTATCAGAGTGTGTATAAAACAAGGAGGAAGAGAAAGGGTGGGGCGTCCAATAAGAATTGTCTAGTAGAGGGGTCTACAAACTATTTTCTATGCGGGCCACATAATATATTTTACACATTTTTTTTGCGGATCGAAGTAACGTTCACCTGTACTTCAAGTAACATTATTTTTGCCCTGAATGCCCCGACATGCGAAAATAGATCACAAATAAAAAATTTTCAACATGAAAATTTAGATTCATGTCATATGGCCAGTCACGTCCATACAAAAATTCCACTTTCCAAGGATCGTCAATGTTTGATAAAACTGATTGACGTTGATTCTTCTATGTGAGAAATAAATCAATTTATATGTAATAAATTATAATTATAATAATTTGTCAATATAATTACTTCTTTAAAAATTAGGTAACATCGTTTGGAACTTTCTTTAGATAAGGCTCTGCCGGGAGACTTGGAACTTCCTAAAAATCGTCACAGTCAAGTCGTTCTGTTGTCGGTATAAAGAATGGCGCCTGCGACTTAAAATGATGGTTTGCAAGTCCAACAGCAATCTGGCTTGTTGCCATGGGGGAAGCACGTGTGTGGACAGAAACTGGACATGTCAAATAAACGGAGTGTTTAAAAAATAACGACGAGAACAATTAATTTGTTTTTTGATAAAATCTTGGAACGGGCAGCATATAATCTTGTGGTGAGCCGGATGTTGCCCGCGGGCTGTAGTTTGGGGACCCCTGGTTTAGTATCTTCGATGTGACGAACTTGACGCAAGTAAAGGGCAAACTACGTGCCTCGGGTCAGTCAGGTTTTTATGAAAGTCCTGCGGAGTTGTTGGGGATCTCGTGCTTGGTAAAGCAATTCCACAGGGGCCGGAGGGTAAGTGACGAAACTATAAATTATCTTGTTTTTTGTAGCAGCATTACAACATGTATTTAAATATCCACTTTGCTAATGACAAAATTCAAACGATCTAATTAATTATGTAAGTATCTTTCATCCCCAGGCACTAAATGGCATAATCTGCACTTAGCAACACTCAAATTCACATTTATCCTGTACACACCTACCTTACAATCATCTCTCATATACTTATCCATGAATACATTAAACAACCTTGGAGACATAACACAACCTTGTACAACACACAGTAAAATGTCAAACAATCTAGCAAGGCTTTATCCACCCTAACACACACTTTACTTCCATTATACACCCCCATAATTGTACTTACCAATCTTGAATCCACACAATAGGCTATCAAAACAATCCATAACGTACAATTATCCCCCCGATCCTACGCGTACTTCAGATCAACAAATTAACAATACAATTACTTCATTACTGCCATACATTTCTCAATCAATTTTTGCAATCCAAATATTTGCTCCATTCAACCTCTACTTGGCATGAAAACACATTGCACACCCCAAATCGTGTCCGTAGCTTTTTGCATACACCTTTTCAATTAAGACTCCTAAAACATTGACCGGATTACTCAACACCCCTATTTTCCTATGCTTCTTAGATACACTCTTAATACCTTTGGCTTTGTATAATGTCATGTCACTAGGAACATTATTAATTCCAGCACAAATATTGAACAACTCACACAATTTGGCAAAGAGTACCATCCACAACACATAAGCATTTCACTTGTGATCCCATCCACGCCCGCAGCTTTACCATTATTTAACACTTTAATAACTTTAAATACCCCAGTCTAGCTAATCGTTTCACTCATCATAACATTTTCTCTAATTTCTTCTTTTTTTCTACTTTGTTGCCATATAACTTCTAAAATACTCCTTTCGTCACTCTCTTTTACTGTTTTAATCCGAGATAATTTAAGCACGTTAATTCTGAATGTCATAGGGTTTTCCATGTCATCACTATACTCACTTTTAGAACAGCTTTTTATTTTCTTCAAAATTGTTCTGCATTATTTCTCCTTCGTTTAATTTTATTTGCTCCTTAATTTATTTTACTACTTACTTTGCATTCTTCTTTTTTATCTTTGTATATATCCCACAACTTCTTACACTTTATTTCACTCTTCACAGCATATATTCCTCTATGATCTTCTTTATTTTCCCTCAAAGTTTATTTTACCTGTTAATTCCACCATGGATATCTTTTTTGATTTCTCAACACTGCAACTCCACACACATTTTTCATGCACTAAACTACGGCTTCTTTTATTCTGTTCCAAGCACTTTCTATATCATCAGCATTTATTTCGACATTCCATTCATGTTCTTGTAAAGTTTATTTTTTGCCTAGCAATCATTCATATTGCTCTCACACTTTTATACTCTAACGTTTCCACTCTCACTCATACTTGCTTAGTACTCTTGTGCTGCTTTTAAATAAAAGTCCTACCTAACTAAACTACTAAAATCACTAGGAAATGACCTAGTCCACATTCAGATCCACGCACAGCCCTGATATTATTGACTAAGCTTCCAATTCTCTCATCATGCACCACAAAATCAATAAACGTTTTCATATTTACCCTTTTCCATGTACACAAGTAAATAGCTATGTGCTTAAACAATGTTTTCGACACAAATAAACCTTTTCAAACACAGACACACCATTTCATCACCATTATCCATTGCCTTGTCATCGCCATCCATACCTGCCTACTGTAAATTCTATCTTTTTGGTACCCACCTATCCATTCATAACTTCCATAAGATAATGCTTTACCCACTTCTGTGTCCGCATGGTCTAAGGCGCTACTCTCACAGTAATCTAGACTGCTGATTACTAGAAAATCAATGCTAGAATCTCGGTTGGTTGCACAGAGGGTGGTTTCCCAAAATGGTTTTCCACTCTACCTTCACGTAAATGCTGGTACACTACCTCTAAATATAATTTTTACTCGTCCTTAAAATATTAGCATAATTAGTGTATACGCGCATAACCTTAACGGGTTGTAATGTGCGGTGTTAAAAAAAAGAGAGAAAAAAATCTTTCACCGGGTTTCACATTCAATGAAGACTTAGTGGAGCTCATTCCCGGACTCCACTCTCACATTATTGTCTTTACCCTCAACAGGAACGTAATCATCAACTAAAAGAACTATACTAATGCCTGTTTTCACACGTATCCATAGAAGTCTATATGTCACCAACTCATATCATCTTACAAAAATCTTAATGCGAGTATCCATTTGTTGCGTATTAACGTATCGTGTCACCGTTGCGTATCAATGGAGACGGGAAATCATTGCAAAGTGTCGTATCAAATGTGATGTAAAGATACGCAACGGGCCCGATAGGTCATTTGTAGGGTTTTTTTTGCCGTTACATCTAAGGAATGATATAGCACTAAGTCGAAGCATATTATGTGGATGGGCTACCGTTTTACTGTGTTGCACGCTCATTCCTGTCAAGGACACCCAGCGGAAAACATGTGTACACATTTTGTTTCGGTTTGTACGTTTTTTTCGTTTATGGTTATTACTATATTTTTGGCCCAAAAGAGTGGAGTAAATAGGAGACCATACGGTTTATAGAAAAATATATATTATGTAGTACTTGTTTTATAAATTTTTGACTCAATTGAAGATAATAAAAACTAAAAATCAGTTAGATGCATCCTAGTGAACTGTTTGTACACTCCACTGACTGGTAATTTAAGTCAGCCAATAAACTTGTTCCACTGTATACCTCCCTACTAACATACAATTTTGATAGCCACCAAAGCAGTGATTTTCATTGGGGTTTTTTCAAAATCAAATATTTAATAAACGTCTAAGAGTCTGGTGCTGTTTGCAGAAATATGCTCATTG
>CABEEJ010000786.1:0-34952 GCA_901482245.1 Timema douglasi
AATTCAACCTTCCCAATTCCTAACCCCATTAGAGTAATTAGTACTTAAAGCGTATAACCCGAACGGGTAGTAAGACGCGGTGCTAATAATAATAATAATAAATCTATCAATACGTATTTTATGATTCTTTCCATTCATCGGAGGGGGACGGGCGTCGAGAATAAATTTGAACACATCACTAAACATAAAATCTAATGAATCTAAATACATATATATTTAATGGCATAGTATTATTTTAAAAGTTGGTAATTTATAAGAAACTTATATTTTATGTGATGATTAACATTATGAAATTTAAGTGTGTTTGAAAACAAGTTACATTAGAAATATTTGATCCTACTAAGGATGAAGATAATTAATATACTGGCAAACCTAGAGAGTAGAGACCATTGGGAAGATCTAGACGCAGACGAATGGACCTGAAAGAGATAGGGTGTAATGAGGTGGACTGGATAGAGCTTGCTCAAGATATGGATAGGGTCTAACGAGGGGGACTGGATAGAGCTTGCTCAAGATAGGGATAGGGTATAATGAGGTGGACTGCATAGAGCTTTCTCAAGATAGGGATAGGGTCTAATGAGGTGGACTGCATAGAGCTTGCTCAAGAGAAGGATAGGGTGTAATGAGGTGGACTGCATAGAGCTTTCTCAAGATAGGGATAGGGTCTAATGAGGTGGACTGCATAGAGCTTGCTCAAGATAAGGATAGGGTGTAATGAGGTGGACTGCATAGAGCTTTCTCAATATAAGGATAGGGTGTAATGAGGTGGACTGCATAGAGCTTTCTCAATATAGGGATAGGGTGTAGTGAGGGGGACTGGATAGAGCTTGCTTAAGATAGGGATAGGGTGTAATGAGGTGGACTGCATAGAGCTTTCTCAAGAATAACTTTTCTCAAAATGATGCATGTGTAAATCTCCAATAAATTTAATATTCAAATCAATTGAATCAATTAAGCTCATGAAAATTTAAATTTATTTTAACAAATGTCTTCTTCATGATCATTGAATAATAAATTAAAGTTACCTTATATGTGAGAAGAAAAAAAATATCACTCGCATAATTTGGTAATTCATCTTTGCTCATTTTAAGAGTATTCACGGTTCTTTAAGGCCTACTGATATTCATTGGTTGCAAGACTTACTTTATGAAAGGAGGGTGTGTAGTTAATTGTGAGTATGGGTCACAGAAGATGGGTTAAGTATCGTTACGTCATACGTCATAACATTGTGTGGTAATAATAACGTTAACTTTTGACTGATGGCACTGCATTTTTTTGGTATGAACATCAATCTATGTAAACGTGTATGTTAAAATATCCTGCGTGATTCATTGTTTATAATTCTTCCTAGAAACTATTTCTTAGAGAGAGAATAATTCTTATTAAGGATGGTGTATGGACAAGCACTGAGCATCGTTGAAGACTTTTAGATTTCTCAACCTATATATTAAGTGGTTATATATTTCTTAATATTGTTTCCACCAAAATATTGGCCAAAATTTTGGCAAGTGGTCGATAAAAAGTAAAAACTTAACATTACTACTTATTCGAAATAGATTTCTATAAAATCAATAGTTTCTAAGCTATAAGCAAACACACATATTTTTTGTTGAGGCCTTTTAAATATGAAATAAATTTTTATGTTCTTTGGGAGACAGAAATGCTGATGGTTTTTTTAAATTTGAATATTTGAAAAAAAAATGGATTGAGCAATTTTGGCTTAAAATCGGTACTGGGGGACTATTTTACATCAACAATAATAATTTATTTTTATTTAACTAAAATACATTAATTCAAAGCTAGTTTACTTAAGACTATATATATAGAGAGAGTTTACTTAAGACTATATATATAGAGAGAGTTTACTTAAGACTATATATATGATTTCAATTTTATTGAAATTGACCTTGAAAATTGAATATAAATGGTAAATATGAGAATAATGTTTCATTATAAATAAGAATACGTTTTTATTTTACAAATAACATATTTTATGGAAATTAACAAATAATTTATTTTTGAAAATTCAAATTTTATTAAGTATATAAAAATGATGATGGATATGATTTGAAATATAAATATAAAGTGTGTTTATTGTGATTGATAAGATAAAACATATATTTTTATAAGAACATTTTAATAGGAGTTTACTCAGAACCTAGTTTTGGAAATCACCCTCGAAGCCATAGTACACAATATGAGAAAGTGTGTACGATTGTGTCGTGCCATTTATTTCCTTTGGTTAGGTTGAAAGTTTGGATATTTAGTGTTTTTCGAAGAACTTGGACTAACTTATGGTATCTATTTTTTTAACATATCATATATAGACATTATTGTAATAATGAAAATTTTAGACCTAAAGACTTGGATTTATCTTAGGATGTTATGTGCCTCTGAACTTTAAACAAAGTGGGCTTAGAATTACATGCATCCCGATGTACAGTATTATATCAATTGATCTGTAAAATGTCTGTACTTGTGTAAATTAACTAAATTGTATTATAAATTTAGTATAAGCCTGAAAGTTTGATACTATATGGTCATATTTTGGGGTGAAATTGTGATTTTTATTCTAGTTCTAACACTAAGGGTAGTGTTATGAAAACTGCATTTTTGGAAATTATAGATTTTTCTAAAATAAAAAAGGAATTTATGACTTTGTTCAAAACTTATATTTTTGGAATCTTTTTCATGACAAATAACAGTTAGTACTTTTTTTTTTTGGTAGAATAACTTAATCAAGGTTAGTTTGAAGACAACACATTTTAGAAAATTTGAAATATTTGAAAATGGTTAACTGAGATTTTATAAAAAATAAGTATTTATTTTTATGTAAATACACATTTTAAAACAATTTTAAAAACTAGATGGATGGGAAACATTTTATTTCACCACTTCTCGCTACCCACCTGGAATATCTAACTTTAATTAGATATAATCCATAATAAATGTAGCCGCGTTTGCATGAAAAATAAACCTCAGCACACCCAAAAGAGGTTTTGGAAATATGACTAGATGATTTTAAAGTATTTATCCGCGCTTTCACCTGTTCGTGTATGTTAAACCTCTTCTAGAATCCGTCCTCTACCTTAAATAATATGGAAATAAATAAATAGGTTGGACTGTGTGTGTGTGTGTGTGTATATATATATATATATATATATATATATATATATATATATCAAGTAACGGAGAGTAAAAGCCATCGAATTTGTTTATATTGGACCGGTTTACCTTGTGAACAACCTAGAGAGAGACAGTCCAATTTTCAGGGGAAATACCTTTTTTTACATCTAGAAATAATTACAAGATCTACTTTCACGCAATAATACGTCGAGTAATATGATCTTTAAACTGTTACTTTTAATAAACACTATCAATGTGTATAATAAAACTATTAATAAATTAAAATGTTATAAATTTGGCTGCAAAAAAAAAGTTGTACATCTCTAAATATGTCGTACTATAACTAAAACTGGACTGTAGATACTTGTCTCTTTATTACAAATGAAAAAGAGACACGGTCCATATTAATGGCGCAACAACCTGGACCGATACTATGATCAGCTTGAGACGTGAAAAGGATAACCAATTGACTATTACTTGACTTGTACCCCCCCCCCCCTTCCTCCTCTATCATCGAATAAAGAGAGAGAGACAGATATCCACTTCGGTGACCGCGTGGTCTAACGCGCTATTCTCCTATTATTCTAGACCCGCCTCGGTGGCGTAGTTGGCTAATGCGCTAGTCATGTTGAGCTCGACTGCTGAGAACGGGGAGATCGAGGTTCGAATCTCGGTCGTGTGAAATGGAGGTGGTTTTTCCTTAATGGTTTTCCACTCTCCCTCCACGCAAATGCGGGTTCACTTCCTCTAATTCAACCTTCCCAATTCCCAATCCATTAGCGTAATTAGTACTTAAAAGCGTATAACCCGAACGGGTAGTAAGACGCGGTGCTAAATAATAATTATTTATACTTTTTACGTGACTGGTTTTCTGAACTTTGTACTAATTAATTTTACTAAAAATTTCGTTACTAAATAATTACTTATTTCTTGTTTATATAACCACACAACTTAAATAATATTTTCTCTGATATATTATTCGTTCCTTACTCAACTAATGGAATGTTTTCTAAATTGCAGGCATCTATCGATGTTGACCGCAAAAAATATGTGCTTGTATTTTCAAAGATTTTCTTCCTGCCTGAATTAAAGAATAGATAAATATTATACCATATATATTATGATAATATTCAAAGAAGATGGAGTTCCTTTAAAAACAATAATCAAAGAGCGGCAAGCTTTGGAATTCAAATACACACACACACACACACACAAAAAGATGTTCCACCAATGACGCCATAGGATTTGTTGTCACAATCTTCACTAGGTCATTTCTTGCTAATGTGACCACAACATAAGTTTTTTTTATCCCTCCCCCTACCATTTCCAACATTATGATATATATAATTGGTTTCTTTCTCATTATTTCCTAAACTTTTCAGCCATGAAATGTTGCATGTATTCATGTATATAATAAGAGTGTCTGGATAGCTGGTCTTAAAAGTGTTGTGCGAGAACGTGATATATCACATGGGATATTATACTTCTGTGTTATTGTTTTAAGAGCCATTACCCGTGGTTAAGTGAAGATAGTTAGTGGCGTGGAGTGTAGTGTTGCCGGGGCAAGCAGAGCCAGTCTAAACAACAACTGTAAAATTATAGCTCGGTAAGACAACAGCCCGATTCGGTGGTCGCATGGGGTAAGGCGCTACTCTAGCAATATAATAAGACTGTTGAAGATGGGGAGATTGGAGCTCGAATCCCAGTCAGGTGCACTTTGGGTGGTTCCCCTTAAATGGTTTTCTATTATCTTTTCACGGAAATTCGTGTCCACGTTCTTTAAATTACATTTTTCTAATCCTTAACACATCAATGTAATTAGTATATAGGTGTACAACCCGAGTGGGTAGTAAGGCGCAGTTCTAAAAAATATCAGTGAAACTACAGGATTGCCATAATTCAGAAAAACCGTGAGAACAGGGAAAACATGAGATTATTTTGTGTCTGGAAAAAACCACAATAACAAAGACAATTTTTTTTTTTAAATTAGTAAAAACACTGAAATATCTGTTAATTTTGGGTATTTAACTGAAGATGGACGTAGAAGTGAACTGAAATATTAAGCACGCTTGTTCAAACATGGTTTATGATTAACAAAAAAAAATTTAAAACTATAAAATGGCTGATTTTGGAAGGAAGAACAGTATTTGGTAGTTACTAAAGCTACTAAAAATATTTCAATATATTCACACATAAATTCACGTTATCTGCAAACTTCCCCATTGATAGATATGATCAAAACTTTTAAAATAAACACAAATAATATTGGTAAATGTTATCAATGTTGACCGCAAATAAATATGATTAAATTCTCTAAAATATTCTTCCAACAAATATTAAGGAGTATTTCAAAGGATTATATATTTTTTCCATTTAAAATAAAATAGTGTGAGTATTTTAATTAAAATATTTTAATAAATACTGCTTCAAGTATTTCTCTAACCCTCATACACTTTTGGGATGATATAAGTTTTTAAATATTTTAAATCTACATTAAATAAGTTAAGGGACATATAATTAAATACCTAGTATCGATCTTAATCGGTGCGCACGTAAATAAAGAATTGCTATATTCTGGTCTAATTTTTCAGTTTTTTTGAAGCTCAGGGTTCGAATTCCAGCTAGATGTACAGAGGGTAGTCTTTATTAATGTGTTCCCACTTTCCCCTCAAATAAATGTGGCTAAATTTCCTCTAAGCTATATCTTCCTCCTTTAACTACTAGCATAATTAAAATATGGACAGTCTGGATGAGTAGTATTGCGCGATGAAAAAAACCAAAGAATAGAATTTATAATAATTAAAGGAAGTGTATGTTTGTGTTTGTTTGGCTGTGTGCAATGCCCAGCCAAATCTACGGCACGCAGATTTGAAATTTTCAACAAGGGTGCACGAAAGAGGGGTTAAATGCACCTTGAAGCTAAATTTGTAGATTTTTAATTAGCTTTTTAACTAACCTATTTTTAACAAAATTTTGAATAAAATATTGTTAATCTCGTTTAGAATTATGTTCCAGAAATAAATGTGATAAAAAATATGCCACATACTCCTCGGAAAAAAAAAGTAAGTAATCAACCGTAATTATAAACCATATTTGTAGAGGTGGAGAGGATAAGGGGGATTATATAATTCTTAGACTCTAGTGGGTTACGGGCAACGCCGTGTGGGATTGCTAGTATATAATAAATAAAACTCTTTCTTTAGTCCGTGGACCCGCCTCGGTGGCGTAGTTGGCTAACGCGCTTGTTGTGTTGAGCTCGACTGCTGAGGACAGGGAGATCGAGGTTCGAATCTCGATCGGGTGAACTGAGGTTTTTTTCCTAAATGGTTTTCCACTCTCCTTCCACGCAAATGCGGGTTCACTTCCTCTAATCCAACCTTCCCAATTCCTAATCCATTAAAGTAATTAGTACTTAAAGCGTATGACCCGAACGGGTAGTAAGACGCGGTGCTAAATATTATTATAGTCCGTGGCCCGCAGCACGCAGCGAGTTTGTGAATACATCCCTTGGGATTACTTAAGTTTGAGATCACTGCCTTAAGGTGGGCGTGTATGCGACGTTAGTTAAGAGCAGTGTTTTTTGCCGTTTTTATATCAAAACATTTTTATGGCCAGCAAAAAATCTAATTTTGTTCCAGTAGAAACATAAAGTTTAATTTTCTTCACGTGGTGATATCAACAGTTGTTGAATATCTTTCTTGAGCATAGCGGCATTTGATGATAAACCTTTTAAAAGAAGAAGAAAAATGTTATTAAATTCTAGGACACTCTTGACAGATATTCAATAGCTGTTGTTATCACCATGTGAAAGAAATTAAATTATATGTTTATATTGGCGAAATATTTGATTTCGATTGATAACAGAGTGTGTTGAAGTCTAAGAACTGCAATAAGATACTGCCCTTATCTCGCGTACCCTACGCTCCCACTTAAATAATGCAACAAACGAAGAGATTGAGGACTTTAAAAAAAATAGTATAACAAGGAAGGTAGCCTAGTGCTGCATTCACCAAGTGAGGGGGCGATGAAACAACAAAGTTATAAAATTCATGGTCATAAAATTAGGCTCGGTGGACCCGCACATTATATTCTAGCCGTAAACCCCCCACCACAGGTAACCCCCTACCAAGATATAGGATCGTTAAGTTTGATGGCGCTTCGTCATATTTTCCACCAAGCTTGTGCACTTAAAACTTACTGCATATTATGATTCAAATATTCACGCAAAGGTAAAAGGATTGTAAACGTTTTTCCACAACCACAAAAACAAGAAAGGTCAGTTTCAAATTTCGGAGAAGGTCGTCTGCATTTTTTTTTTTTTACAAAACAAGATAGAACTAAACTTAAAAGAAACCTTTTTATTTTTGGATGCGAGAGTATTTATTTCTGAGACATTCTAGGGAGATGTATTTCAAAAAAACTGTGAAGGCCTATTATTTCTTTTTCATGTTTCTCATCAAATGTTACAAAATGATACCTTTCATTCATACATCTACGTTGTAGCTCAGAACTATGAACATGCGTACAGAGAAGTCGGTCTAACCTAGTCTGATTCTATGATCTGGGGAGATCAGGGTTTGGTTCCCGGCTGGGTGTAAATATAAGTTTGTTCCCTCTAACTGTTATGACACTAAACTACCACCCATGCGGGTATATTTACTTTGAATTGGAATGATGAATTTTGTTCAAATTTGATATATAGATGTTATAAGGCAGTAACTGTGTATTTTTTATTTAATTTTCTACACGAGCCTTCAAATTAAGGGTTGTTTACTTATAAGAATTTTTTATTATGAATTTTTCAAAATCTGCTCAAATGATTTTGTTAATAATTGATATCTAGGGAGTGTTTAACCTGACACATGACCTGTATACTTTCTTTTTGAACACTAATTCGTTAAAGGAGGGCTTATTGATGAGGAATTTTCTAAAATTCTAAATATTAAATTGGTTTTAAAATGTATTTTGAAACACTACGGATTAATTCCCTGATATAATATTGCTGTGATTATTTTTAGGTTGTATATAGCTCTGTGGTCGAGCGCCTATCATCACTGTACGGAATAGATATTGTTTAGCCAGCTGTTAATTTCTCCGTGGTCTAGTACTAATAAAATCGGTATATTTATTAAATGAAAGAAAGAGAACTATTGATGGCTGTTGATTCACACCCGGTTTATTCAAATAACATCTGTTAATTACTTATACATACTCCAATCAAATGCTTTATATCAATGCACACTTGTGATATTAACGTACATTTATTACATTCTGTGTTAGACTGTGACTGCGAGAGCCAGTGCTAGGGCCAGTGAGTCCCTGACTGCGTTGTTTGTGTGAGCGTGGGTGCTAGAGAGACTTGTGTTTGTGTGTGTGTGGATGTGTGTGGATGTGTGTGGCTGTCTGGGGCTGTCTGGCTGCCCTTAATCATACGCACAAATGGCTAATATGTGACATACCCCTTGCCTCTTGCTCCCTTCGTCAACAGTGTAAAAACTAACTAATAGAAAGAGTCCTGGCGACAGGTGTTGTGAAAGCTAGCTTCTTATTGATATAAGGAATTGGCGTACTTTGCCAAATACTGCGGAGTTGTTCCTTTAACAGGAAAAATGGTATAAAGAATATATTTTAATGGTGTAATCCTTATTTAATGGTGTAATCCTTTTCACATTATTTCTGAAAAGCGCGTGTTTCTTCATGGATGAATCATAAAAGGATACTCTACATATGTTTCTTTAAAGAAAAATTACCTTCATCCGTGACTTTTTACATATTTTAGAGTGATCCAAACCAATATCATTACAATTTCTGAGGAGTGTTTTAAATGACAAGAAAAAACTTAAATTTGTTTAAGTATAGTTTACTATTTACTAATCTTTCAAAATTTGAATATTTTATAAAATGGCCTAAAGATTTGGTTCTAAAGGGGTATCTGTAAGGACATTTTAATAATAAATAGTTTTATTTATTGGTTTTTATTCAATTTTATTTTAATTTGAGTTTTTGTTCAAAAGCTCATGGTTTTGGTTTAAAATTTGAATTAGGAGGTTATTTTACATGATAGATTATTTTACATGTTAAACAATCAACATGTATAAGTGTTTAATTTAATTTAAAGCTAAGAAAATATAAGAAATTTTGGAAAATATGAAATGTTTCTAAAATGTCCTAAACAATTTAGCTCAAAATGGTTACCTGGTAATAGTTTTTAATTAAAAATAAGAACATATTTTGATTTTACAAACATAGATAATTTGAAGGTAGTTTAAAAATAATTGATGTTTAGAAAATTAAATATTTTCAAAAAGTTTTGACTATCTGCTAAAATGTATAAGTAAAGAATTATTGTTGTGATTATCAAGATTGTGTATAGATTTTTCTCAGGATAACTTATTTGACCATAGTTTACTGAAATATTATAATTGAAAACTTTCTTTCAATCTCCTGTACAATATTGTACGATATTTTCATATCATTTATTTTTACTTTCAACATTGACAAAGTTTTATTGTATTATAAGTGTTAATTTATAGGTATTGATAATATATGTCAAAAGTTACAAAAAAAATCATATGGCATTATTTAAATATATGGAAATGAATTTAGTAGCTTTTATAAATGTAAAAAAAAAAAACTTCCTAAAGGAATCTCAGTTCATGTTATAAAAAAGTACTAACCCTGTTTTTACTTTGGTTCATCAAGAATATGAACACTAATTACTGTATGGCATACATGGCGTTAACTAGTAAGATATTAATATCAAATATATGTACATGCTTACAAACAAGTAAAGTCTATGTTTGATATTAACATATGATTACTTAATTAAAGTACTTGAATACATATACCTCACAACACTAATGAAACACACGAGAATTTCAAGCCTATCCAATTAATATAATTGAAAGCCGACAGGATGGCTATAACAACCAGTTAATCGAGTTTGTTGAGTTAAGATAATTGGTGACTAGCTTTTATAATGTGAACAGCTTGTGCGAATTTAATAGCAGGTTCCAGTTTTTTTTTACTCTCCTTAGCTAGTGAAATTAAAACTGACTGGAATATGTGTACATATCCTACTATAATTTTTTGATTTTATTTGTAAAGGGTGACATAGCTACGTCCTTGTATTTTAATTATAAATAATATATATGGGCTTGAATAAACTGATATTATAATTATCTTGGGCTCATTATGTTCTCGAACCTTGACGTTTCGAACTTGAATTTTTGTGAGTTGCGTTAGGACTTTCTCCATATTTACACTATTGGGAGAGAGAACTGATAAATTATAAAAATAATGAGGAAGGAGTCAAGAAATATTATTACTAATGTAGTCCCATGACTTCTTTGGTGCTGACTGACAGCTCACAGCTGACGGCTTTGAAAATTTACCAGACCAAATTGAGTATCCCTACGCCGAACCATATGATCTGCAAAAACATGTGTTTAGCAGAAGTCAGCTGTGAGCTGTCAGTCAGCACCAAATAATCCATGGGGCTACTGTAGTGTAGCTTAGAGCAGCAATTTTTAGATTGAATATGTATACAAACAACTTATAAATTAACTAAATCCTAAACAAAAGTATGGGGTAATTTTATTTTAAACCTGCCGATCGGTGGTGAAGTTAGCTAACGCGCTAGTTTCGTGTTAAGCTAGACTGCCGTATACGGGGGGATAAAGGTTCGAATCTCACTCAGGTGAACTGTGGGTGGTTTTTCCTAAATTGTTTTCCACTCTCCCTCCACGCAAATATGGGTTCACTTCCTATAAAAAAACCTTCCTTATCATTAAAACCATTGGCGTAATTAATACAAAAGTGTGTAATCCAAATGGGTAGTAAGACGTAATGTTAAAAAAAAATGTTAGTGCCAGAGTTGGGAAGTTCATATTATCGATTCCTATGGTATTAGAGATTCGAGATTCGTTAAAGTCTCAAAAAGTTATTTCTAATACAATTAAGAGGACATTGATTTGAAATATTAATTTTAAGAAATTAGTAAAAGGAATTTATAGAGATTTTAGTGGGAATAGAGTAACAATATCACTAAAAAAGGACAAACTTGTATAAATATAATTAATATACATTAAAAGTTTTCTCTTTTTAGTTTATGACGTAGTAAAATGACATATATTATTATTATTATTATTATTATTATTTAGCACCGCGTCTTACTACCCGTTCGGGTTATACGCTTTAAGTACTAATTACGCTAATGGATTGGTAATTGGGAAAATTGAATTAAAGGAAGTGAACCCGCCATTTAGGAAGAACCACCCCCAGTTCACCCGACCGAGATTCGAACCTCAATCTCCCCGTCCTCAGCAGTCGAGCTCAACACGACTAGCGCGTTAGACAACTACGCCACCGAGGCGGGTAAAAATGACAAGTAAAATAGTGTTTGTCATTGGGCTCAAGCCTCAAATAACTTTTTCTTAAAGTAAATTTTAATTCTCATTTTTAGTGTGTACGTTTTTAAAAATTCAAGGCTTAGAATTTTGTTTTTAAATTCGAAAAAAATAATTGAAATTATGATTATAGCAATATAGGATTTGACTTATAAATAAAGCATTGTGTTTTAATCCACGTGATTCTATAACTTAAAAAAAAATCATACTTGGGTTAAATTTTAATCAAATTAAATATGACAAACGAGGGTTCTTCTTATATATCTCATGCTAGTACTAATTTAAGAGTGTTAAATCTTCGTGTGTTCACACCTGCAACTCAACTACCTGCTGTCAAAACACCTAACAATTCTGAAAACAGACAACTTTGGAGCTGTCAGGAAGGAGTAACAACCTTAAAACTTACTCTATACTTAACCTCCCTGCAACATCTTACTAATGACGGGGTGAGGATTTATACCTTTCCCTCGATACCAAGAACTTGGACAGGCATGAAGCGCTTTTTTGGTTCTTAAAACAAAATTAACACTTTGTACCAGGCTTTTCTATATTCCGAACTGAAATTTAAAAGTAGTGGGTGGTTTGGGGGGGCTGGGCGGGGGGTGCAAACAATTGTATGTGTCCTCAGCCAATGACATGATAATTTAAGATTTGTCCTTTGAGTAATGTCCAACTTTATTTGATTCACCGATTTAAATAATGAGCAAATAAATTATTATGGAGGCCAAACGAACTCGAATAACTTCTCTAGCGAGTATTATCCATAGACCTGAACACTTGACATCATTATTGAGGGGTCAAAAGGGAGGGGGACACGTCCCCTCAACCACAATAATACCCTCAAATGGGGCACTCTTTGTATCGTAAAAGAAACACTTGATTGATGTTTTCAGAAAATTAAAAATCTACGTTTAAGGCAGTGCATACATAATTAAAGTATTTTTTTTTACCTGAATAATCTATAGTTGCTACAAATTTATTATTATTTATTTTTAAAGTAAAAATGGACTCGTTCCGTCATCCCTCTCTCACCACCCCTAAATAATTTAGATATATGCCTATGGATACAAAAGTGTAGAATGTGATTTTCACGTTTGCGTTGTCATTATTATTTTAAACTGTGAATTACCTCTGAAAGCTTATGATTCAAAATACTGCAGCCCGTTTCAGTGGCCGAACGGTCTAAGCCGTCACTCTCTTGTTAGACTGGACTGTTGATGACTATGAGATTGTGATTCAAATCCTGGTTGGGTCTACCTAGTTTTGTTTTTCCTAAATGGTTTCCCACTCTTCTTTCACGCAAATGCGGGTGGATTACCTCTAAAATTGTTCCTTCCTCATTCTTATCCCATTAGAGTAATTATCATATATGCTAAAAATTTTAACAGGTAGCAAGATTTGTGATAACAAACAAACCCATTAATTTAAAAATGATCTGTTTGAATGCCACCATGCCCATGTCAGATGTAAAACAGCTGTTGATATCACTATGTAAGTTATAGAAGATTAAACAAAAGTTTTCTACTGATTTATTTTTTATTTAAATTGAATAGAAATGTTTTTTAAACATGTAAAAAAATAATGATCAAAATTCGAGTTCCCTTTCATCCTACCTTAAATTACACTTAATATCATCTTTGAGGTAACTAACTGCACGGCTGCTATTGGGAAACAGCGTTGTCATTTCATTGTTTTTGTGTGGTCAATCTTCCCTTAAATGTAAAACATTTTGAAACACTGGTTTGTCAATGTTGCCAATAGCCCCTTCTTACCCCAGCGCACCATCTTCCGACATATCTTAGAGCGAGGAGATTTGGCAACAGGAGATTTGGAACAGTTAACAGTGAGAGAGAGAGAGCGAAGATACGGCTTTTCCACACAAGACTTGCCTCGGCGGTGATATTGGGTGTACATCGGTGGTTTTATTTCTTAATAAAAATCACCTTAATGCCAATGGATCACAAGAAACACAAGTGGATAGGAATACTATTTTAGTGTGGCTATACACACGAAAAGCTCCTTATTGTATTACCTGTCTGAAAATGATTTTGTATGTGTGTGTTTTGTGTGCCTTACTGCCCTGGGCCCTTCTTAACCTATTCATTGCATCCAGCCCGCCTCGGTGGCGTAGTTGGATAACGCGCTAGTCGTGTTGAGATCGACTACTGAGGACGGGAAGATCGACGTTCGAATCTCGGTCGGGTGAACTGGGGGTGGTTTTTTCCTTAAATGGTTTTCCACTCTCCCTCCGGGCAAATGCGGGTTCACTTCCTCCAACTCAACCTTCCCATCTCTTAATCCATTAGTGGAATTAGTACTTAAAGCGTATAACCCTATTGGGTAGTAAGACGCGGTGCTAAATAATAAAAATAACACATTGCATCCAGTCGTATGATTTACCCAGCCCCCTGAGACCTCAATCTTTTGGAAATTTTTGTTTGTAGATACCTAAAAAATAGTTCAGTTGTCTTTCTTTTGTTTCATTTAAATGATTTATGAGACTTACATAACAACACCGAGTTGAAGATGGTTGCCAAAACGATTCAAATAAGGCCAGGGATTTTTCAAAGAGCACGCAACAGTCTGTTCTGAAGATGGGAAATTTGTGTGTAGATGAAAGAAAAGCATGAAGAACACCCTGTTTAGTGAAAATTTAATGAAAATTATCACCATTAAAACCCATATAACATTCAAATCTTTAATCCTAACTTATGTTATTACCGAAATACAAAATTGCCCGGGTCACTGTGTGATTTGGTTTGCGAACCTAAATTTAGTTGGACATTTAAACTCATTTTAATAAGTGGCCATCTACAATATCCTAAAATTGTGAACGCTTCCATTAATATCTTGAATCTACAGGGTGTATATTAATTTGTGTCAAATATTCTCTGTGTGTGTTCTCATTGAAAAAATACTAAAAAAATTTCATAGAAACATGGGTTTAAAAACGCTTAGTTTTAAGAGTGATTAAAGGTTTTTCTAAAAGATTATTGGTCGTCTGGGATCCATTAATTGGCCTGCTCGATCACCATCATTTGAACTCAATGGATTTTTTTTTATCTATGGTGACATTTAAAGTCCATTGTTTACTCAAATCCTGTGCTTGATGTTGAGTGGTTTTTTTTTTACGAGAACGTATCATAAATGGATGTGAGCAAATACGTCACACACCAAGTGTATTCAACCGAGAATGGGACACAAACCTGGAGGGTGAGCTGGAGAACACCATTTTGAAGCGTTTTTATAACAAACATTTCTGTCTCAGGTTTTTGTTTATTGTTTTTGTTAAACTTTGTATTGTTTAGTTGTATCGCTTCTTCTGTTGGATTTCTTCTTCTTATTATTATTATTATTTATCACCGCGTCTTACTACCCGTTCGGGTTATACGCTGTAAGTACTAATTGGGGTGACCTGGTGGTCTAGGGGTAAGGTGTCAGACTTCTATGCTGGCGGCCGGGGTTCAATCCTCGGTCCCGGCAAAGATTTATCTGATTACCAAACCCTTCCTTCACTTCTGACAAGACATCTTGTGAATGTGGGGAATGCCAGGCCTCCACCGTGGTTCGGATTCCACGTTAAACTGTAGGTCCTTCATTTCTTCTCACAATCACCCTGCCATTACACGTTAGCGTAAGTGCGTATAACCCGAACGGGTAGTAAGACGCGGTGCTAATAATAATAATAATAATAATAAGTACTAATTACGCTAATGGATTAGGAATTGGGAAGGTTGAATTAGAGGAAGTGAACCCGCATTTGCGTGGAAGGAGTGTGGAGAACCATTAAGGAAAAACCACCCCCAGTTCATACGACCGAGATTCGAACCTCGATCTCCCCGTCCTCAGCAGTCGGGCTCAACACGACTAGCACGTTAGCCGACTACGCCACCAAGGCGGGTGATTTATTATTATTTGAACAATAAAATTTCTCTTAGCTCATAAGCTATGAGTTTCTAGACCCATATTTATATGAACTTTTCTTAGTTTTTGGTCGATGAGAATATATAGCTAAAATATTCAACACCAATTAAAATAAACCATATAAATATATATATACATATATATACATATATATATCTATATATAACTTCTATCATCACACCATGCTCACCCGGACCAAGATATTGCTATAGTATTATTTCATGTCTTTTGTTTGGGAGGTCAGTGTTCTAATCCTACGAAGGCGTACTGTTGTGTTTTATTACTTGTTTTACCATTCTCCTTTACCGCAGATGCGTGCTCAAAATCTCTTAAATTATTCCATTCTCATTTGTAACTCATTAGTTTTAGTAAAAAGTTGGATACCTCAGACACGTGGTACGAATAAATCACTCTTATACAAAATTTCCAAAAGTAGTAGTTTTGGTGGCAGCATGGTCTAAGGCGCTACTTTCTTATTAGACTAGACTGCTGATGACGGGATATTGCGGTTCAAATCTCGATTGGGTGTATGGAGCGTGATTTTTTTTTTAAAGTTTCAAAATCCCCTTTTACGCAAATGTGGGTACACTCCCTATAAACCTAACTTCCCTAATCTATAAACCACTAGCGTAAATTAGTACATAAGCATATAGCCCCAACGGTTAGTAAGACGTGATACTAAAACAAAAAGTAATATCTTTATAAATTAATTGCTGTGTTTAAATACATATTTAATTACGGTAACCTTATAATTATTTTTTCTTTTTGTACAATTAATACAAGACTATGTTTATCGGATTGAATTAAAACTTGTTACGGCTTAAGCATGAAGGTTATTTTACTTAATAAATACCGTTTTAATTTACATAATTACTTTAAAGCTCATTTAACCTTTAAGCTAATCAATGGATACACACAAAAAAGAGTAACATCCTGGGAGTAGCAAGTGTATATTCATGCATTATGTATGATACAACGTGAGTCATAGGGCCAACAAATTATCACTAAATAATGCATTACCACTTATATATTATCTATCATACAAAGGTTCTAATTTCTTTTATTTTCTAAAGTCTTTATTTATTTCACAATTAAACTTTTGGTCAAGTTAATGAAGGAACTGATTTTAGTGAACCCGCTTTTTTATGGTTGTTCTATTTATCTTTTACGTCGTAAATTCTAATGATGTGTAAAAAAAAATAGAATAGATGTATCAACGGAAGACAAAAGAGATGTTACAACTTAATAAATACGCATTATGAAATGGATGTGTATTTTCATGACTTAATTGGATGAGGTGTTAACTATTTATGGTCGAAATGGAAGCCCTGGTAGGTGATTATTATACACTGCTCTTTCATAGACATATACTTTAGTCGGAAGAAAATAAATCATGTTATACCTTTTTTCAAAAAATTCCTTAATAGCGATAGAAAGTGTGAGATATGTAAGGCCTATTTATTATTTTGTTAGTTTTTTTATTTTCTCTTGTAGAGAAAGTATTGTATTCGTGGGCAATGGTTGAACTTGTGATTTGTATAATTCTTTAAGCCCAATGTGACCACAAACTCAAAAAAAGAGGCTTTACTATTTTTTTTTCTGTACCTCCGTTTGTCTGTATGTGGTCTACCTGGGGCTACAGCCTAAAAGGTTCAATGGATTATATTAAAACTTGGTCATACCTCAGATCCAAATCGGGATCTGTAATTTAGCTTTGAAATTAAGGGTACGAATTCTTTGAAAACCAAACATTTTTAGAAAATGACTTTAATTATTTTGGATCACAAGATTGTCGGCTAACCCGCTTAAATGGCCACGTGATCTAACGCGCTACTCTCACACTAGACTAGACTGTATAAGACGGGGAGATCGAGGTTCGAATCTCGGTCGGATGTACTGAGATATTTTTTTTCCTAAAACTCGTTTTATACTCACACTCTACGCAAATGCGGGTACACTTCCTATAAATATAACTTCCCTAATCCCTAAAACCATAAGCGTAATTAGTACATAAATGTATAGTCTGAATGGGTAGTAAGACGTGGCGCTAGAAACAATGAATGGGAGATCCTATCTTTACTATTTCTTTGGCTTCACATTTATCTCCGGTTACTTCTTGTAATTGGTGTTTCTCGTTAACTTAAGATGGGTGTGTTCTCCATCAACTTGTAATTCTCGTTACTCGTGTGTGTGTTTGTTTAAGGAAAGTTTCTATTAGTGTAAAAAAAAAAAAGGTGCTCTATTTTTTGTTACTCTACTTGACCTCCAACCGCGATAATGAGGTAAAGCCACAACTTCGTGAGCAAAATAAAAAGCGGAATCATGAATTCGTACACATGATTTGCTTGAAACTAAATAATTATTACAAGGTGATGGGACTCGTGATTCCTGCAGGCTAACCGTTCACCTACAT
Source organism: Timema douglasi (assembly GCA_901482245.1). NCBI lineage: Eukaryota > Metazoa > Arthropoda > Insecta > Phasmatodea > Timematidae > Timema > Timema douglasi. The sequence goes on from CABEEJ010000786.1 coordinate 17,872, forward strand.
TCATATCGTGTGTGTGTGTGTGTGTGTGTTCTATTTCCCACGACTGAAGTCGCACATTCTGAGAAACGGTCAAACGTGTGTATGTAGGAGAGCTAAGATTAATTGGATGAAATAGAGGAGGGGGAAATAGTTTTTATTACAAAGATTATTTTGCGTAGAAAGCTTTGAAAATGAAAATGAATGAAGAATGGAAGAGGAATACATTATCTTCACTAAGGTTACTTAGCGTAACGCGTTCTGAACTTATAACACGACTTACAATCTAACTAAATTCTAAAAAAGAATAAATTAGGTATATATATATATATATATTATTCCCTAGGTTTAACTTAGCGTAACCAGTTCTGAGCTGATAGCACGACTTGCAAACTAATTATATTCTAAAAATAATGGAGGAAAATATGTTTGTCATTAGGATTATTTAGCGTAACACATTTTTAACGGATATCACGACTTAAAAATAAACAACATTCTACAAAAAATCAGATAAATTAAATTTTTTCACTTGGGTTATTTAGCGTAACCTATTCTGAACTCGTTATTTAAAAACACCATTTATAATTTAACACAACTCTAAAAAAAAGGGAAGGAGGGGATATTATTTTTTTTCTAACACATAGTGTAAGACTTTCTTAAATTTCTATCTAAATACATGGCTCACAAACTAACTCTATTTTAGAACAAACTCCACACCAAGGCTTGCCCTAGTTTTATGTGCACTTCATCTCATCACCAGTTCGAGCTGTCCGCATCTTTTTCTTTAGTCGGGTAAGGATGTGAGAGGTGGAATTTTATAGTGAGTGTACCCTCATCTGTGTTATGGTAGAGTGAAAAACAATTTGGGCAAAAACACACTCCCTAAGTACATCCATTCGGGATTGGAAACACGATCTCTCTTTCAACCAAAGAAGGTTGAATTATCAGACTGCGTGCACAATTATTTGTGTAGTCCAGGTACAGTAGCCCCATGGCTTCGTTGGTGCTGACTGACAGCTCACAGCTGACTTCTGACAGTCAACATTTAGATATATACCTGAATTTTGACTGTCAGAAGTGACAGCTTCTAAACACATGGTTTTACAGATCATATGGTTCGGCGTAGGAATACACAATTTGGTCTGGTAACTTTTCAAAGCCGTCAGCTGTGAGCTGTCAGTCAGCACTGTATGTAGGCCTTATTCGACACCCTAGCTCAGTTAGTAGCGTGTCTTGTCTACTGAGCTATGGGTCCCAGGTTTGATTCTCGCCATGGCCGATTAATTTATCACCGGCGAAATGTGGGTTCACCCTTTCACAGTTATAAATTAACGGCCGGGTATTGGATAATGTGCTTGTCCTAGTCTTAAGCTAGGTTATAAGGTATATGAAGCTATGACAGGCCTAGCAAACCGGTAGTGGAAAAATATATGGATTGATCAAAAAAACTAACCCAGAGCACAAGCTGGAAACGGTAATTGATGTAAAGTAAAAGTATGTAGGTCTACTCAGGCAAGTCATTGGTAGGCTTGTGAAATGTACTAACAATAATAATAATAATAATAACAAAACCCGCTTCAGAGTTTGCATGGCTTAAGGCGATAATCTCTCAATATACAGAGTGATCCAAAATTCGCGCAAACCTGTTTTTTCAATGATATTTCTCGCAGAAGAATATGGAAAATGAACAGGTAGTGTATATGTTTGGCAACACTGTATGTAGTGTTAGTCGGGTTTTGTGCAGACAATGTGACCTTGAGACATACACAAGGTCTAGCCAGTTGCGTTACAGTATTTGAAAGTGTGTGATGAGTTTTTCACGAGCAGAGCGAGTATTCATTTTGGAACATTATTTTAAGGCCAACTCGTATATGGAATGCCAACAATCATTTGTGTGTAGTTTAACAGAATCACGCGTGCCAAATGAATCATCAATATACCAAAATTTACCACTGTTTTCGTGAAACAAGAAACATTCTGGACGGGCTTCAAGTCTGACTGATCAAAAATTTTAAATGAGGTTAGGCAAGGCTTAGAAATGTCAACCAGGAAATCTCTAAGAAGATTATCACAGCAAAATTTATTGAGCTATGGAACAACGCAGAGTTTGTACGAGGCGGATGAAACTTGCGCCTTACAAAATTCACACATTTCAAAAACTCAAGGAACCAGAAAAAGTGAAAAGATTGCTATAATGTGGATGGTTCCGAAAACTTGTGACCATGACAATACTGGTTGAGTTTTTTTTTTGTTGATCGTGTGATTTCTAAGGGCTTGTGGCCACCTCGTTCCTCAGACCTATTATTATTATTATTATTATTATCACCGGGTCTTACTACCCGTTCGGGTTATACGCACTTACGCTAATATGTAATGGTAGGATGATTGTGAGATGAAATGGAAGACCTACAGTTTAACGTGGAATCTGAACCACGGTGGAGGCCTGGCATTCCCCACATTCACAAGTTGTGATTGTTACACGTCTTTCCAGAGGGGAAGGAAGGGTTTGGTAATCAGATAAATCTATGCCGGGACCGAGGATTGAACCCCGGCCGCCAGCATAGAAGTATGACACCTTACCTCTAGACCGCCAGATCACCCACCCCCCAGACCTAACACCACCTAATATTTTTATTCTGTGGGGAAACTTAAAACTGACCGTGTATGCAAACAACCCTTGAACCTTGGCTGAACTTCAAACCAACATAGTTAGGTGCGTTCCAATCATACCTCAAGCAATGATTCGTCGTGTGTCTAGAAATATGGTCAAACGAGTGAGTTTGTGTTACAAAGAAGGAAGATAACACTTTCAAAACCTTCTGTGATTTCCTTATGGCTTATTGTTTGGTTTACATTATACATATACATATAGGCCTACATATACATTATACAAAATATAAGTTTTTTCATTGGTTTACGTGAATTTTGGATCATTAAGTATGTAAATAATCTCACTAAATATTCTTACTAATTACGCTAATGCTTATAAGGGTGTCAAAGGCCACATTTATTGGAGGTGTATCCGCATTTGCGTGGAGGAAGAGTGATAAAACATTTTGAAAAAAACACCCTCATTATAACCGACCAAGATTTGAACCTTTATCTCCACGTCAACGGAATTATAGTCTACCGTTAGAGTGACACCTTAGATCATATGGCCACCGAAGCGGGTCTTTTGAAATAGTCTTGACTACCGATGGCGAGGTGATTGGTGTAACCAAAGCTATTATTTATGCTTTTAGTGAGGATTACTTTACCTAGATATCATATTCTGAAAATTGAAAAATGACACCCTGGACACGGGAATTGAACTCGGGACCTTTAACTCAATAAGGCAATGCTCTACCTCTGAGCTATCCAGGAATCGTCCCGTGCCTAGGTCATTCTGCACTAACTGTAATTAAGTAAGATTAATGAATGACCCACCTCGTTGGCCCCATGGTTTAAGGCGTCACTATAAAAATATACTGGACTACCCATGACGAAGAGATCGGGGTTCTAAGCCAAGTTAGGTGTACTGGAGGTTTTTTTCCCTAAATAGTTTCCATTCACCCTACACACAAAGGTGGTTACACTTAATCTAAATTCAACCTTCTTCATCCCTAGCCCATTAGGATAACTAGTACATATGAGTATAAGCCGAACGGGTAGTAAGACGTGGTGCTAAAAAGAAATAGTAATGACGGACACGTAGTGTCATCTATATTCGTATTCATGTTTATATAAACACAGCTCTTCACCTTCATTTGAAAAATAATTTTTAAATCTCACTGATAAATTAGTCTCTTCAACCCTTTTACCTGAATTGAAACAAATGTCTTGTAGGTGAAAATAGGGAGGAGAAAGATAGGATATAATTCTAGTTTTTCTATCAGTTCTTGGTTTTTTTTCCCCTACTCGGTATTTTTTCCCCCTTTTTCTTCTTCTCAAATCGCTTTAAGAAATCTACTTTCGATGGAAACAACTCGGTAGTCTTAGAAGCTTATAGTTCTCCACTACTTGTAGCGACAGACCCATCAGTTTGCTATCAGGGTCCGTAACATACAATACTAGTTCACAGGTCGGCCGTTGTCGAGGTGATGTCGCTAATGTACAACTTCTCAGGGTAGAGCACGGAGCATAAACTCTATAACTCACAATACATTTGGAGCCAGTATTAAATATCATGATTTGTCCTTGAGAAATTATGACCTTATAATTAAATTCATCAAATCGGTTTGACTGTAGCCCCAAAGGCACAGACCGATATAATTGTTTTCAATTAAACATTTTAAAAACATATATATAAATATATGAGAGAGAGATATTTTTTTTCGGTCACCGCGTCTAATTACCTGATTAGACTAGACGATAATTACTCGAAATACGGCAGTTATTAAGAATAAATCATTTAATAAAAACCACCCTCCCAGTAGAATTGAGCGGGATTTGAACCCCGGTTTCCCCATCATCAGCGGGATAGTCTAATACGTTAGTGACACCTTAGAAAATTCGGTTAACTGAAGTGGGGAAATTTAACTTAAAGCTGAATAATAATCTTGAGTTATAATTATTACAATGTTTTCTACATGTGAGATTTAAAATGAGAGTTTATATAGCCTATTTATTGTTTCTGAGGCACTTTGGCAATGAGACCCAAACCGATGGTCAAATGAGCTATGTGTCAAGCTCATCATGGCTGGTTTGATACTGACAGGATGTTCTGGGATGTTGCCTAGTTAGGGTGCTTTCTCCAAAATAGTTATCCATTCTCCTTCTACTAAAATGCATTTTTTTTTCTAAAGTCTACCGTAATCATCTATTTTCCACAATTTGTAATTAAAAATGTGCTTCCCAGATGAATTGTAAAACTAGAAGAAGAAAAAAATTGACAAATACTAGTTTAAAACTTTCTTTCTACTCTTTCAATGGCTAATTTAACTACTTATCTATCAAGTAAATTTAACTAAAAATTTATAACTCCTAGCTTTGTTTATTTTTGTGAAAAAAAGATGCATTATACGATAAAATAAAACATGTTTTCAATGCCTTAATATATTTTTGGAAATATAACTCACATTGTTGGACAAGAGGGCTAGGGCGTCATCCATGTCCAACCAAATTTGCTGGTGATGCGGATGTTGAGACTATATTCTTGGCTGAGGGGGGCGGGGTGCATACTAAATGGTTCTACACTCTCCTACTATGTAAAAGGGAGTAGATGTCCTTTGAATTTCACCTTACTCAGCCGTACCTTGACCTTACCCGTAATTAAATGCGTGTAGCCAAAACAGTTTGTAATACGAAATTAAAAAACCCAACCTTACTAACATAAATAATTTAAAAATATATTATATCATAGTTGTTATTATTAATAATATTATTATTATTATTATTAGCACCGCGTCTTACTACCCATTCGGGTTATACCCACTTACGCTAATGTGTAATGGTAGGGTGATTGTGAGATGAAATGGATGACATACAGTTTAACGTGGAATCCGAACCACGGTGGAGGCCTGGCATTCCCCATATATCATAGTTAACAATAGTAATGACGAACATATAATTAATGTTGGGTGTGACATCTCTGAGTGAATTCAGCTGATTATGATTGCCCGTCAAGTCTCTGAGTGAATTCAGCTGGTTCAACTGGTTATGATTGCCCGTCAAGTCTCTGAATGAATTCAGCTGATTGTGATTGCCCATGACATCTCTGGGTGAATTCAACTGCTTATGATTGCCCGTCAAGTCTCTGAGTGAATTCAGCTGATTGTGATTGCCCTTGACATCTCTGGGTGAATTCAACTGCTTATGATTGCCCGTCAAGTCTCTGAGTGAATTCAGCTGGTTCAACTGATTATGATTACCCGTCAAATCTCTGAGTGAATTCAGCTGGTTCAACTGGTTATGATTGCCCGGCAAGTCTCTGAATGAATTCAGCTGATTGTGATTGCCCATGACATCTCGGAGTGAATTCAACTGCTTATGATTGCCCGTCTAGTCTTTGAGGGAATTCAGCTGCTTATGATTGCCCGTCAAGTCTCGGAGTGAATTCAGCTGCTTATGATTGCCCGTGACATATCCGAGTGCAGTTGACTATAATTACTTATGTCTTTGAGAAACTAATTAAGACTCTTCGCCGGTTAGATAGTCGCTTTTTCCTCCCGATGGTTCTCCCATCAGAACCTAAACAGTCTCCAAAGAAAACATCTCTCCTTGTGACGACCTTTACTAGGCCATAACTTAACACCATTTGTGGAGATGGGAGAACCTGCCCAAATTGGTTAAAAGCCATTGCAATGTCTTCATTAGGGCACCTCTTATAAATTACGATAGCTTTGACTGATTATTGTCTTCTCCAGCGAATGATGTCTTAGACCATTTATTCTGAGTGTACGTTTATTTTTAAAACGTAATATTAGGGTAGGACATATTCAACCTGATTTTTTTTTCAGTTTATTTTAAATGGTACACTTAAATCTAGAGTTGTCACTGTATTTGAATCATTGATAAACTTTTTTTTTTCAACACTAGCTAATTAGGATTTTTGGTTTGGTTCCGGATTGCTTTATAATGTTTCGCTTATCTACTGATATGATTTAATCACTTTTTTCTTTATCCAAGAGTATGCATTTATATTTCTAATTAAAAATTAGGATAAACAGTAATGGTGGGCACACGGTTATAGGTGGTGAGTCTCTTCTAGTCCGGTTAAAGTGAGAATGTGGTTTAATTGAGTTAGGAGAATCGATTTTTTCCCTTTTTGTAGAAAACTTTTTTTATCCAAATAAACTAAATATTTCTCAATTAGAAATATAAGAGCTTAATTTTATTCGCATGGTGACCTCAAAATTTCTTTATTATCTGTCAAGAGTGTCTTGGAATTTAATAACAGCTTTTTCTTTTCATTTAATACGTTTCTCATGTAATGCCTCTATGTACATATCAAATATTAATTAACTGTTTGTATTTATTTTATTTATTTAGGTTATAAGATACAAGAATTAGATATTTCTTTTTTATATATATATATATATATATATATATATATATATATATATATATATATAGTTCAAGTCACTATACTGTTACAAGTGATGAAATGAAAACAATTGAATTTAAAATTAGATAAGGTAAGTTGAAAACATAGAATATTAGAACAAATTAAGAACTCTATAATAAATTTAAGTAAATGTGTTATAAAATATTAATATAAATGTATATAAAGTAAGATACAACATGGAGTTTTAATAAAAAGATTATGAAGATTGAAAATTATAATTAATAATGTTATAATCTAGTTAATGAGTATGTAATGTGATTACATTGATTTCAATTAGGTACTTGAACAAGCAAGAATAGACAATGACATTTTGAAATTTTACAAACTTCACCTGTTAATTCAACGACATAGCTTTTGGAAAATTATTTTTGACCTTCTATTTATTATTTGCTCCAATTTACTATAATTATTAAGGAATCATATCCAAATGACACTTTATAACATAACCTCACATTCAATTATAGCTTTAAATTTTTTTAATAAGTGGATAGCAATTTTATGACGCATTCTATTAATTTTTCAAGCTTCACTTGTGTTAATTAATAAAATAATCTCCTTTTTGATTAATTTTTAATGTCATTGTATACTCTGACTTGTTTAAGTAGCTAATTAAAATTACATTAAACTAGTTTGTATTACTATATATTTAGTTTGTTTGAAAAAAAATTAACTTCAATATATTCTAGATTTCTTAATTTGTTATAATATTCTAGGTGTACAACTTATATCTAATTTTTAGTTTCAGTTATCATTATATCATTTGTATCAGTATTGTAATTTGAACAAATATATAATATATTTAGCACCGTGTCTTACTACCCGTTCGGGTTATACGCTTTAAGTACTAATTACTCTAATGGATTAGGAATTGGAAAGGTTGAATTAGAGGAAGTGAATCCGCATTTGCGTGTAGGGAGAGTGGAAAACCATTTAGGATAAACCACCCCCAGTTCACCCGACCGAAACAAATATAGATACAATAAAGTCTTATCTTATATTAAATATCGATCCTCACTATCAAATTAAGAAGTTTTCTAAAATAATATTTAAGGTATTTAACGAGCATTTTCTGAACCGGCTGAATATATCAGCACATAATAATTTCAATGAGCAAGATCGAAAGGGTCAACAAATTTTACTAGGAAAGGTTTTTTCGCATACCTTTCAGTATCCTTTAACATTCCACAATCGACATGGGACCGACGTCTTTACTTGCCATCTGAAGGAAGTTGTGCAACGGATTTTTATTGTTCATAAAAAATCAGTTGACTCCAGCTGAGTTTGAACCAATTAACATCTGTTGCTAAGGCGAGAAGTTTACCCTAAGACCACCGAAGTCGCATTCAACAAATGTTGATATTACGATGTGAAGAAAATTATATTTTATGTTTCTACTGGAACAATATTCTTGCTTTATTTTGTACAAAAATTGTTTTGTGTATAAAAATTGCAAAAACATTGCACTTTACTCGCGTTTCATACATTCTCATCTTACTAGGTGACGGAGGGATCGGGGATTTAAATCTCAGCCGTATGTATTGATATGTTTTTCCCTAAAGAATTTTCTACGGAAATACGCGTGCACATCTTTTAAATTCCACCTTTACCATTCACTAGCTGATGACGTTGCACGGGATTTACGTTTTTAGTTTAGTAATTGATTTGATTACGTACCTGGTATTTAATTTTATAACAAAAAATCAAATCAAAACTTTAAAATGCCGGCTTTGAAATGCACACGTTCGTGCACAAGGGCTATTAATTTCTTTTTTCCAGACCTTTGCGTGAGGTATATATCACGTAGAGACTTATTATAGAAAAAATAACTTCTAGTTTTATTAATTTATGGAACCGATTAGTGTCAATTTATGGTTAGCTTGGAAGTAAAAAAAAATATTAATAATTATGTCAGATTAATTGATATTATTAATTAACATATATGTAATTTATATAATTTCTGGTCAGACATTACTAAACTTTTCATCTCCTATGCTTATCTTACTATCTTTAATATTTTTTTCTAGGAAATAATAGCAGTTCTTCGATAAAATTTAACTTCCAATTTTAAAATAAACAGCATGAATATTTTTTCGAATATTTAAGCTTCTTAAGAATATTGAATTAATTAGACTGAAAAAAACTAGAGAGATTTTTCAAATTTTAAGAATAAACAAATTTGTTTAAATTCAATATAAATTTTAATCATACCATGATTGAATAGATATCCCAGTTAAACGTATTTTATGTAAATCACATGATTATTTCAATAACGGCTTCACTCGCGCTAATATTAGTTTTAAAAACACGTCCATTCGAACAATAATATGTCTAATCCCAGAGTTTTTAATATCCCTTTTGTAGTGGATATCACGCAAGGTATTAATTAGATCTTAACATGATGAAAACGTTGGAGTTGATAAAATATGTATCTTCGAACAAACACAAAAAAATCAATGTAGATTAATTATTTATGGTTTAATATTATATTATTATTATTAGTATTATTAGCACCGCGCCTTACTACCCGTTCGGGCTATACGCACTTACGCTAATGTGTAATGGTAGGGTGATTGCGAGATGAAATGAAGGACCTAGAGTTTAACGTGGAATCCGAACCACGGTGGAGGCCTGGTATTCCCCACATTCATTTAATATTATACACATATAATATTTGCATTCACTGAAAGAAATAAAGTAACTAGATTTTAAGGCAAGGCCAATTTATTAGCGACTTTAGTGGTGTTTACCATTAGGAGCCAGCAGTTACAGGTTATTGCTAGAACTAAGCCAGGAACATGCGACATATTATATCTGTCCATGGGAATAATACTGGCTGCGAATATTTCAAAGCCTGCCTTCGGGGTTTGTCCTTGTAATTTGTTGATGGTAATAATTGCAAAGCGAACCTTGGTAGGAGGTTGCATGCGTTTAAACTGGGAGTGGAGGGCTTTATAGAATCATGGAAGTTATTGCTGACTAGACTCATTCTCTCGTAATGACACCAGCTATGTCAATTGCCTCAATGATAAAAAATTGTTTGCAGATTGTTTATCTTTAAGGGGGCACCATTACACAGTAGATTAAAACTAGGCAGAAAATTATTAGGTACTCATATTTTAATTTAAGAGTGTGGAAGGGTAAGCTGAATTGATTAAAGAATTTAAAAAAAAATGAGATACCGTAGCGCTGATGGTGGTTAGAACTTGCTCAAAATACAATCCTTAACTTTACCATCTGATTAATTTTTATAACTAGATTATCTTGGCTTTGAAACTCTGAAAGAGGTTTGTTTTGCATAAGAAGTATACCGGGATAAATCAAAGAGGCCTATTCCTATAGCCTTCATCGGTGGCTGCATGGTCTAGGGCGTAACCCTCGCAATAGACTAAACTGCCAATGATGGGGAGATCAGAGTACAATACTGGTCGGGTGTAATAAGGGTGGTTTTCATAAATGGTTTTCCACTCTCCTTACACGCAAATGTGGATACAGTTACTTTAAATTCAACATTCCTAATCCCTCATATATCGGAGTAATTAGTAGGCCTATACAGGCGAATAACCCGCCTTGGTGGCGTAGTTGGCTAACGCGCTAGTCGTGTTGAGTTCGACTGCTGAGGACGGGGAGATCGAAGTTCGAATCTCGGTCGGGTGAACTGGGGCAGTTTTTCACTAAATGGTTTTCCACTCTCCCTCCATGCAAATGCGGGTTCACTTCCTCTAATTCAACCTTCCTAATTCCTAATCCATTAGCGTAATTAGAGCTTAAAGCGTATAACCTGAACGGGTAGTAAGACGCGGTGCTAAATAATAGTTAAAGTAATAATAATATACGGATGAATAGATCGAATGAAGTAGGAAGAGGTGTACTAAAAACAAACAAAAAACTGTATATCTGGTAGTTATATTAAGACACCTTGTCTTTCTTTTATACTCTTCGGAGACTCCATTGGCAAGTTTCAGTAATGATATCGACAAATAAGTCTAGCTATTGTCTCTGTACAGGCGGATACACATGTTTGTTGGCCATGAAAGTTTCATAATTTCTAGGAAAATGTGGTATCTTTTCAGGCAGGCGTTGACCTCATCAACTCTAGTTACTCTTGGAATCACTGTTAATGAGCCTAATTAAAAAACAGTAGAACTTTTTTATTTCAAAGTCCTAGTGATATCTAAGAAATGAAGAAATATTCAAAATTTAAGTTAACCATTTTTATGAGTATCTAAGCAGCTGATAAACAATGAATAATTAACCTCAAAATAATATGCTTCATATAAACACACATACATAATATTATATAACATACGTGAAGATCAAGAAAAATTAAAACACATAATATAAATACTTTGCAAAATTAACCTACGAAAATTGCAGACTTAAATCAGCCAGAGCGTCACGTGGTTATATTTTCACACAGAAATGATGAAAGCTGAGATAAAACATCCCATATTCTAGGGAATCCCCTTGCCGCCGGTGCGGGGTTCCCATCTGGGATGATTTAGTTCCTATCGTTAAGATAGGTTTGATATGAGTACAAGCTCGAAAAAAATTAACAATGAAGAGGTTTCAAACTATCCAAATATTTACCTCTAATATTTGATTTAAATGTTATTTTTTCTACCGTTGATTTAAATTGAAATCTCATGGGGAATATTCAGGAGGCGGGTAATGTAAAAAAGGGGCACATAGGTAAAAATGTTATTTTTTAAAATCCGAAGTTGAAGTTTTTAGATTGATTTATGTAAAAAAAAATAGAACCCTAATAAAAAAACTAAAGAACATAATATTTTCACCCTCTAGTGACAATAAATTACTCTTAATGCATTTTTAAGGGGAAAATCCTTTTTTAAACTATTTTATTTTTTTAATTTTATTTAGCACCACGTCTTACTACCCGTTCGGGTTATATGCTTAAGTTCTAATTACGCTAATGGATTACGAATTTGGAAGGTTGAAATTAGAGGAAGTGAACCCACATTTGCGTGGAGGGAGAGTGGAAAAACCATTTAGGAAAAACTACCCCAGTTCATACGACCGAGATTCGAACCTTGGCTCCCCGTCCTCTGCAGTCGAGCTCAACACGAGTAGCGTGTTAGCCAACTACGCCCCCGAGGCAGGTTTTTAAATTATTGTTTTTGCATGTTATATTCCCTTTTTACTTTGACCATTTTGGTAGGAAAAAAAAAGAAGGTTACAAAGAATAAATATATTATTTAATGGAAAATAACTTAAGGTGTTAATGTTTAATCAAGGACACGCTCAAAAAATATGTATTTACGAAAGTTAATCCAAAAAATGTATTTTTTCACACTTTAAAAACTATCTTAAAATAGACTGTTAACTAAATCTTGTTCACTCATTACGATAATTTTTCTTTTTCGTGGGGATATATTATATTCATTGAAACTATTTTCTGCACTTGTATCGTTCATTTTTACAATATTTACACTCCAATATAAGCTTAATTTATTCACACACACAGAACATCAAATATAACCTATGAAAAAAGAAGGGAATAATGACCATCTACGTGAGCCACAGCTTGCTAAAAACAAGTGTACCAACCTTAATTTTTAAAATATCGGTGCAAAATTTGGTGATAAGGGAGCTAGAAACATGGAGAATCAAATGAGAACTTCTGCGTAAAAATGACACATATACCCACGGGCCCTTTATACGTTACATGCTTCTTTTTGTAGTAGGTTGAAACCATCAAATTTTTCGAATTAGCCAAATCCTAATATAAACGCTAAAACTGCTTGGATAAATATCCTATAAAATAAAAGAACTGCATCTCAATCAGTTAAGCGGCTCAGCGATTTTAAGCAAATGGCATACAAACATAAAAAAAATTACACTATTTAAAAAATATTAAAGATGGAAACTTATTTTTCAATAATTGAATAATATTTTTTTCAAAAACATAGAGATATGTGATTTTAACCAGAAAATAATATTTCAACTTTGATGATAATACTTAAGATCATGACACTTTTAATTCATATACATAAAATTAGCGAATATATATATAAATCAATCAAATAAAATCAAACAGTGAATGCAGTGTAGGAAACAGGTTATTTAGTTTAATGGTCGTTACACACACACACACACACACACACACTTACACATTATTATTACAAGATTTAGAAATTATAGCGTTTTATAACTATATAGGCTATAAATTGGTTCTTTTACACAAACAAAAAATTGTTTATCCTGCTGCTATTATATGTTTAAATATAATATGTATAAATAATTAATGTAGATCGAGTGATGAAGCAAATATATGAAGCTAGTGTGTGTGTGGATCAAAAGGAAGTAGTGTGCCATGTAGGACATAATTAAATATTGTAGACCAATTTGTGAAAAGAGGGACATTAGAGTATACAAGGATAAGGAAGTGTGGAGAAAGTGAGGATGGAATAAGTAAGAAGTTTTTTTTTTTAGCTATAGGCACAGTTTCTTGATCACCCCGTAATGGAATGGTGTGATTAGGTATGTTTGTAAAAAAATATATATTAACTCAGTACGAAGCCAAGTTTTAGAGGGGCTATTTGATACATATGTACCCTCAAGAAGTCAATAATTGTAAGTCACTTATATTTACAATAATATTTTAATTTTTTTGTTAATAAATTTTTCCTTTATTAAACGATGTAAGCTAATAATTATACAATCACTCTATAGAAGGCAGTTTCATTAAATCAAATAAAATTGAATAAAACCTAACAAAAATTGTATAACGAATTAACCACCTTCAACAATTTAAAATTAAAATAAGTACATTTAATAGAATGCTACTCGTAAATAAATTTGTAGTTTTTTTTTACCTAGATATACATTGTATATATTTCAAATTTAATAAAATAGAAATACAAATAATAAACTATCACAATTCACTATTACTTTAGAAATAGATGCTTAAAAATTCACAATTTAACTTAAATAAACATAAACGACAAAGCATATTTTAGTTACTTAGAATGATTATTTATAAGTTTTATATTATAAAGCAATTGTACATTACCTCAGCAATATTAAGAATATCTTCACTTTCGACGGATACAGTCTCTAATTATTTTCGTTGTTATAAAATAATAAATCGTAATGTTAGAATATAAACTGAAAAATATTGATTTTAACATCACTTGACTTAGTCATTGTTGATCACAATTAATAAATTAACCAACTAACTCATATTTTACACGACGGTAGTGCCTATACAATAAATTAAACACACAAGTGACACCTTAGAGGATGTTATGGAACGTTACCATTTTCATGGCGATACCAAACCCCCCCCCCCTCTCTCCACACCTTTTCCTACTCGGCATACTCGGCATGTGTGGTCGAACAATAGATTCTTAATTGCGCCCAACTCCAGTATGTCACAGGGACCAATGAGCACCCGCTCCTCGCGTGACGTCATCAAAACGCAAAGGCGCCCAGTTGTCGTCATTTGTCTGATCCGGATTAGTCTTTTGAGACACTATCGGTTCGATTTATTACGTCATCAGGAACACACATACTTGTAAAACATGTATTAAATATTAATGACCCATTTGGTTTGTCGAATGGTCTTAGGTACCACCCTACCGATATTGTGGGTGGGGAGATTGGGGCTCGAGTCCTGTTCGTGTTTTTTTCTTAAAGGTTTTCCCCAATTTCTTCATGAAAATGGGGGTACATTTGCTCTAAATTCAACCTTTCTCATCCCTAAAATACTATCGTAATTAATACATATTCTTAAAACTTGAACAGGTAAAAAGACGCCATGATAAAATACCAGTGCATATTAAATGAATAAATAAAATAATATAATAAAACTACTTTCAAATATATACATTTTCTCTAAAATGAAATATGTTTATTCTGTTGTTAGTTTATGAATAAATTAAATAATATAACTAAGACACTAATTAGTAAATTTATAAAGCTATAGTCTGACATATTATCTCAGATGGGAGTGTCTCTTCCTACCTTAAGAGGTCCGAGTTCAATTCCCAGCATGGAAGAAAAATGTATATTTGGTTAAATATAGGATTCTCCTTTCACAGTGACAAGGTCCAAGTGCTCTGGAGAATTTGTCTGTTCTAAATCTAAGCTAATATTTTTCCAAACTTCGCGTCTTACTATCCATTCGGGTTATACGTCCATATACTAATTACTCTAAGGGTTTTTAGGTATAATTAAGGTTATAATTAGAGGAAGTTCACCAGCATTTACGTGGAAGGAGCGTGGAAAACAATTATGTAAAAACCACCCTCGTTACGCCCAACCGAGATTCGAACCTTGATCTCCCCGTCATCAGCAGTCTAGTCTAACACGAGAGTAGTGAGTTAGACCATGCAGCCACTGAAGCTGGTATTATAAGTCCGTTATAATCCACCCTCTTCATACTGATTCCTTAGTTTAATAATTATATTATGATAATATTGAGCACATTATCATAAAACCCTAATTAAATGGTAGAACACACTAAAGCTCAATTTTCATAGGAATAACCTTGTCTGACATCTAGAAAAGTCGCTAGATTCACTTTAATGTGTTCATACTTCAAGTGATGTTATCTGCATCTGTCAATTTTCATTTATATCATTAATACCTATAAAATAATACAAATAATAAAATATTAATACGCCGCTTCTTACTACCCGTTCGGGTTATACACTCTTACGCTAATGTGTAATGGTAGGGCGATTGTGAGATGAAATGGAGGACCTACAGTTTAACGTGGAATCCGAACCACGGTGGAGGCCTGGCATTCCCCACATTCACAAGTTGTGATTAATACACGTCTGGTCAGAGGTGAAGGAAGGGTTTGGTAATAAGATAAATCTGTGCCGGGACCGAGGATTGAACCCCGGACCCCAGCACAGAAGTCCGACACCTTACCCCTAAGCCCCCAGGTCACCAATATAATAAAATAAAATACTTCAAATGATGGCCAACGATACAATAGGTTTGTATTTTCTAAATTATAATTTCTATCAGAAATTTAATAGTCACTTCTTCTAATCTCTACCTTCCACTTACCCCTAATTAGTATAAATATGATAATAGCCCGGACGGGTAGTAAGTATCAAGAGCAAGTGATTAAAAAAACTTTGTCAAAGATGATATTCTTCAAACCACTAACATCCATATTATACGATAGCCTATTGTGTGTGGTTAGTGGTTCATGACCATTTTTTTACCCTTTCCACAAATAGTTGGAATCCTGATTCGGTTGACATTCCACGATTCGGACTACCTGTGTGTTTAAGAGTTGTGGTTTTTTGAAAGCGTGTACCAGTCCGCCTCATTTCAGGCGTGGACTAATAAGTGGAGTCACTTTATTCTTGTCTTTCACATCAATTGTAACCTTTCTTGATAGTAGATATATCCTACCCCAGAGTTCAACAAGGTCATATGTCCACCTGTGTCTGATTTGAATTGGAAACACTATTTTATATGGGATTTTTTTTTAATCGTCCTACAGCCCAATTTTAATAGGAAGAGTCTTGGTATAAAATACAAACATATTTTGCGGGCATCATTGGAAAAATTGTATTATAATATTATGTTTTTTTTTAATTTGTTTTAATGGTGATCTGGCGGTCTAGGGGTAAGGTGTCATACTTCTAAGCTGGGGGCCCGGGGTTCAATCCTCGATCCCAGCACATATTTATCTGATTGTCAAACCCTTCTTTCACCTCTGACAAGACGGGTATTAATCACAACTTGTGAATGTGGGGAATGCCAGGCCTCCACCATGGTTCGGATTCCACGTTAAACTGTAGGTCTTCCAATTCATCTCACAATCGCCCTACCATTACACATTAGCGTAAGTGCTTATAACCCGAACGGGTAGTAAGACATGGTGCTAATAATGATATAGGATTTAATAGTAGACATTCAAACTAATATCTGTAGATCCCATGACTTAAAGTATGAAAACATGAAAGTATTTATTGTATTTATTTGAAGTATTTAAAGTGCAAAATTTTGTCGGGAAAGGTATTTTCGCACACCTTCCAGTTTCTTTTACATGACACACTGGGCATGAGACTGACGG
>CABEEJ010000786.1:35083-68896 GCA_901482245.1 Timema douglasi
CCCCCCCGAAGGAAGTTGTGCTACGGATTTTTATTGCTCCAGAAAAAATTCGTCAACCCCGGTTGGGTTTGAACATCAGCTCCTGAAGTGAGCACCAAGACCACCGAGGCGAAAGGAAATCTAGTAGCTTTTCAAGCTGTATTTACTAAGGAAATTAAACTGAAATGTATAATAGCATTTGTGTTAGTTTTGATTTATGATAATAGGCTGATATATTTAAAGCAAAAGCTACTAATTAATTTAAGAAAACAGAATGAAGAGGGGGAATTTGATTGAAATGTTTTTCAATTTACTTGGAAAAATAATTTATTTCCTTGTCATATTTGAGGTTTAAGGCCATCTAAATAAATTATAGCACGACAAAATATATCCTACTGTGTAAATAAAAACTGACTGTACAAATTAATAGTTGAATCCAACTCTCACCTACTTTATCAGAGTAACTTATTGAAACATACACTTCACTCCTGCATTTACAAATATGAAGGAATTTAATCGTATTTACCATTCAATAATCATATTTGAGAGCCAGACACTAGAGAAGAAATATTAAATTTCCCACAGCTGTATTTTATTATGAGAATGTTGGTTCTGAAGCTACAGAACTACTAAAGCAATCATTTATAGAAATGTTTGTGGTGACACAAAAAAAACTTGATTGATTTAAGGAAGGTTATATTTATGTTTTCAACCATTTACCTTAATCTCTGAAGTGTTACTTTAGCCTTAAATTTCGTTGATATGCTAACTTTACCTTTTAATAGTTTTTTTTATCGTACAGTTCCTAAGAGATTTTTAGGTCGTTTTCATTTTGGTTTGGAACATATTTTAAAATATTTCTAAACTTAAGTAATAATGTCTCAGAGCTTCGGTAGTAATTCCCCTTAAGAAATGTTTCTATTATTTATTAATTTTTTGTGAATGAACAAACCATATTGATTGAAAAAGTAAAACATTTAAAGGTTAGCGTTTGATATTTTGGCAGATCTAAATTAAGAATAAGAATAATTAAAGCTCAACTACTACAGCAATTAATATTATCATGGATATATTTTAATATAAGCCATGGAAATTTAGAATCAAACGTTAAAGAAAATCATTGGTTTGGAATAAATAAGAGGATCCTTAGTATATATTTGTTTAAATTTAAATGCTTTGCCTCTATTGTTATACTTTGCCATAAGTACAAAAATTGTTACAAATTTGTATTCTAATAAAAACTGTGTAATCTTAAGCCTTAGCTCGTGATTTCAATATAGTTGCTCAGCAATATATTTATATCCAAGGTTATATCCGCATTTTTAAAAAATACTTAAATTGTAAGACCAAACATTACAAATATCACACCCAATGGACATTACTTATAATTAATTTCTATATTATTATTATTATTATTATTATTATTATTATTATTAGCACCGCGTCTTACTACCCGTTCGGGTTATACGCACTTACGCTAATGTGTAATGTTAGGGTGATTGTGAGATGACATGGAGGACCTACAGTTTAACGTGGGATCCGAACCATGGTGGAGGCCTGGCATTCCCCACATTCACAAGATGTCTTGTCAGAGGTGAATTTATTTATATAGTCAACCACCTTAAACACAAGGATATTATATAAAATAAACCTTAACGTAACAATGGCTAATAATTAATTATATTTTGTTATTATTAAACAAATTAATAATATTGTTTTTTACACAATATATCTTTTTAGACAAGCTACAACATTTTTATTTGTAGATATAATCGCCTTAAACGGTTTGTCAACCGAAGGATACTGTAACCGTCCCGTGATACAGTAGCGCAGATTAGAGGAATTTTAACTGAAATAAAAGTTCTTCCTCCCCCCTCAGCCCATTCTCCACCCGGTTTCTTTAAACGAAAGGCGATGCGTACCATAATCAATTTCATGTTCAGGTGAACACAGGTAGAAAAGCTCACCGACAGCCGTCACCTCATAAATACTCGTCTGAACAACGCTCTCCCACCCTCTTTTTCTTATAAAAAAAACCTTATAAGGAGATACTATAACCATCTATGTTCAGTGGCGTAATCAGAAGCAAAGAATAAAAAAAAACCTACACTCACAAAAAAAAAACCAACACATACCTTGAAAGCTGTTTTACATTATGTAATGAGAGAGAAATATGCATCAATAATTTTCCTCAAAAGAAAAATACTTGCTCAGACGATTAAAGAAATACAATAGTCTTTCCTTTCGGTTGGAATAGTTTTCAGTGGTTCAAATTAGTCTTCCGTCTTTCATGTTTCGCCGAAACGATTTATCTTTGTACTAATATCAAGTCATGTTTGGATTTTATCGTCGATCTGTGTTGGTAATTAGTTGTTTCTGTTATTTATCTCTTGAGTTAAGATAAAAAATAAAAGTATTTTTTAAATTTATAAAATTGCTAGTGACCGAAAAACGTGAGCATGCAAAATTGTATAAGCCTATTTTATTGAATTGTACTAAGCTATAAAATAATATTTTAAATAACTTCCACCGTTTTAAGTAATTCTATTAAAATTATAGTAAGAAATAAATGTTTTAAAGGAACTGTATTCTTTTAAAGCATCAACCTCATTATTTATCTTAGGCCAAATTATTTATCAACTGTTGATGTAAGAAACTTTTAAATTCATAATTTAATTTAATAAGCTGACTAGTAGGTGACCTGGCGGTCTATGGGGTAAGGTGTCAGACTTCTATGCTGGCGGCCGGGGTTCAATCCTTGGTCCCGGCACAGATTTATCTGATTACCAAACCCTTCCTTCACCTCTGACAAGACATCTTGTGAATGTGGGGAATGCCAGGTCTCCACCGTGGTTCGGATTCCACGTTAAACTGTAGGTCCTACATTTCATTTCACAATCACCCTACCATTACACATTAGCGTAAGTTTGTATAACCCGAACGGGTAGTAATACGCGGTGCTAATAATAATAATAATAATAATAATAAGCTGACTAAAACCCAAAATTAGTTGTTGGCTTGTTATTACCAGTGCTAAGGTACAGCACGGGTGTAAATAACTTAGAAATGTAGAGACGTCGAGGTTAAAGGTGAAATTTATTCCAGACTTTTTTCGGTGGCCGTAAGGTCTAAAGCGCTACTTTCGTGACAGACTAGACTACCTAAAACGAGGATATTGGGGTTCGATTCCATGTCAGGTTCACTGAGGTTAGTTTTTTATAATTTTTTTTTAACTCTTCCTCCACAACAATGCGGGTGTATTTCCTCTCAATTGAGCCTTACTAATTCCTAACCCACGTGTATAATTAGTACATAGGCGTATAACCCGAACGGATAGTAAGATTCGGTGCTAAGAAATATTATATTATATTTCAATTCTACTTTGGAACTTTGAAAGCATCTTCGTAGAATGGAGGGGGGGAAAAAACAACGTCGATACATTATGAACATATTAGAAATATCTCACTTAATATGAGGGATTTAATATTAAAATTTATAACAAATACATGGTGGTCTAGTGGTTAAAGATCTTTAATCCAGATATAGAGGTCCCAGATTCAATTCCCGATGCTCCCGAAAAATGTCTGTGAAGGAGTGGGTCTGGAACGGTATCAACTCAGCCTCGTAAGGACAAATGAGGAGCTACTTGAATAAATAATTACCGGTTTCGGTCTAGAAAACTGAGCTTATTGGTCACATGACACCCTATCTTAGATAATGTTGGCACTATCATCGCTAACGTTGGCGGCCGCTCGGTTAGTATAACTCGCTTGTGGGCTCATGTCATGGATTTTATTTACAATAAAAATTATCTTAATATAAACTAGTGATTAAATTATATCGGTAAAGAATTTGTCTTTTTTACCTAACTGCACATATGGTGGGGATGTAGGGAACGCGAGGTAAGGGCAGTGTTTTTACAATTTTTATTAAAAAAGATTTTTTTTAGATAAAGTTTGAATTTCTTCACTTGGTGATAACAACAGTTGTTAAATATTTGTCCCTCCACCGTGGTTCGGATTCCACGTTAAATTGTAGGTTCTCCATTTCATCTCACAATCACCCTACCATTACACATTAGCGTAAGTACGTATAACCCGAACGGGTAGTAAGATGCGGTGCTAATAATAATAATAATAATAATAATATTTGTCAAGAGCATAGCGGCATTAGATGAAAAACTTTTTAATGACGATAAAAAGTTGTTAGAATCCAGGATACCTTTAACAGATAGTCAGGAATGCTCACACTTAAATATTATGTTAGAGTACTTGACAAATTTGCAAGTTTAAAATAAATAAAGATATAGTTTTCTAACTCGATTGACTGAAAATAACGGTCTTCGAGAACAGCCGGTTGATCGGGATCAATCACTTGCCGACTCCTGGTCTTTTCTCGCAAACTACTGAACTGCCGATGACTTGGAGGTAATGATTCGAATCCTAGTTGGGTGTAAATAGGTTTTTTTAAATTAAACTGTTTACCACCTTCCCACGAAAATACAGCTACATTTTCTCTAATATTTACTTTCTTATCGCAAACATATAAGTGTAATTAGGTAATATGCGTGTAACCTAAACGGGTGGTGAGATGTGGCGCTAGGAAAGGGAAAAAAAACACTATATTACAGAATATATTTGGTTATGTTTACATTAAATTGTCTGGCATCTTAGTTCAGTAGTTGCTTTTCTGCCTATTGAGTCTAAGGCTCCATGGTTCCATTTCTGGCGTTGCCGAAAAAGTTATAATTAATGAAATGAAGGTTTCACCTTTAACAGTGATGAATTAACTGCCGGGGGCCTCGATGTTGTGTCTGTTCTAGATTTAAGTCTGTCTAAAAGTTGTGGTAATTATATAATCGGAAGATAAAGTTGACTTGATATAGTCAGTTCGGAAAGTAATACGTTAAATACTTCAAATAAATTAAAACTTTAAAAATATACATTTAAACGTGAAATAAGATAATTTACTATTTATTAGAAATAATTTTCTTCGAAAGTTTTGAAAAAAGTTTATAAATGGGATAATTAGACGTTCTTATCATCGGTCAAGGCCTGCATTTCATAAAATGTGCCCCACATTTACAAAAGAAAACACCCTACTTTTTTTTTTTTNCAAGTGAAAGAATAGATCACACCTTAAATGTGTACAGCGGTTTATGACGCATGCGCGCCGAAGCCCTTCCTTTTGTTTGATCCTCTACAACACAAATGAAACAAAACAATGTCATCAAAATGGTACCAAAATAAAACAATGATTGTGTCTTGTTTGTATTTCCGTTTCCTCTCCTCGAGTACTTAGTTCTATTTAGGTCTGTTCTTTTAAGTAGCTCAAATTTGAAACAATTGAAGTAGGGAAAATAATGTCTAGTCTTTTACGTATGAAAACTACTCCCCTTCATAGAACAGTTCGTTATTTCTTCTAATTGTTAATGGTTTGTTCGCAGCTTTCGGAATAAATGATGGGTGTAAGAACGGTTTATGTGACACATAAATTAAATTATTATTATTATTATTATTATTAGCACCGCGTCTTACTACCCGTTCGGGTTATACGCACTTACGCTAATGTGTAATGGTAGGGTGATTGTGAGATGAAATGGAGGACCTACAGTTTAACGTGGAATCCGAACCACGGTGGAGGCCTGGCATTCCCCACATTCACAAGATGTCTTGTCAGAGGTGAAGGAAGGGTTTGGTAATCAGATAGATATGTGCCGGGACCGAGGGTTGAACCCCGGACCTCTAGCACAGAAGTCTGATACCTTACACCTAGACCACCAGGTCACCCCATAAGTTTAAAAATGAATGTGTTACAAAGAAACATGACTGAACTAGCCGCTCTCATACCTAAAATAACTATAAAGTTATAGCTTTGATAAATAGGGGTTTAATTTATATAAAACCTGTTTCGATGGATGTAAGGTCTAAGGCGTCACGCTTCCAATAAACCTAACTGCCGATGACAGGGAGATGTATTGAGAGATTTTTTCCGAAATTGCTCTCCATTAATCCTCCATGCAAATGTGGTTACAACTTCTCTAAATTCAACCTCCCGTATCCCTAATTGATCATAGTAATTTGTATACATGCGTGTAACCTGTAAAGATACTAAGACGCTGTGCTATATATATATATATATATATATAAATAAAGAGGTACTACATGATGAATATTTTCCTTACCGGTGGCTATATTGTGTTAGTCGTCAGACTTGAAAATTAAGGGTACAGAGAAAAAAGGGAGGGGGAAAGTAGCACTATACAAATTTTTGAGGACACCATCTTTTAAATCCCAAACCCATAAGAACCCCAGCGAATACATTTTTTTATTAATTTAAATATGGCAAAGACCTCTTTTAACTATAATCTAAAATGCATTAGAATCTAAATTGCGTTAAAAAGTTATCATGATTATCCAACAGATGGCAGCATAAGCTCAATTTGAGTATAAACCAGACTTTCCCCCTTTTCCCCTTGCACCCTTAAAATATTATATTTCTGGTTACAGGAAGGTCCTGGCTAGAATCTAGCCTGGTTGCAGGGTGGTGGTGTTTAAGATGTATTATTTTTAAGGATTATTTTCTTTTGGCTCTCTCTACTAATGTTGATGCACTTCATCCAAAGGACTATTCTCTTCACCCCGACCTCCTATAACAAACCTTTAGTACATTTGGGCTTAAATGTATTAATATTGTAAATATTATAATAAGTATTATTATTATTACATAATGTCATTCTTACAAATCATTTTGTCCATTCCTCGATCTGTATCCGGGATTACTAACGAAACCATTTGATTAATTTCGTATAAACTTGATATATAAAACGTTTTACGTTTATACTTAGAGGACAAAGCGTTGTTGATTATTCAAGCCTTAAAATTAAGGCTATTTTTTTTATTGATAACCGAGTTTTGAATTATTTTTTTAAAAATATCTCTGACAATTGTGTTTTACATGGTAAATAAAATAATATATTTGTTTTTTCAGAATCAAGATTGATTTAATTGTAGTTTATTTGTGGCAAATTTTTGAAAGCCTAGCAAAATGTTAAGACCGGCTTTAATAATTTAATGTCAAGTTATCTTTGAATTAGTTTTTCACATTATAAATATGGTTGGTTTTTGTTTTTCTAAGATTAAAACATTATTTGTATTGAGTAAGAATTTAATGAATAAAACAAAATAACTCAGCAATTTTGTCAAATTTCAATCTGATGAGTTTCAAAGTAAATTTATAAAAGCACCTTAACCTAAATAAGTTTTTCTCAAGGGTTTACTTTATATAAAATAATAATGAAAATCAATTTTTAATATATTTTTCTGGACTATAATATATCATATTAGAAAGTATGTACAATTTTGCCAAACATTTTATTTTTTTAAACACGATTTATACCACTTTTCTTCCAAATACATTCGCAGCGTCTGTGACAAACAAGTAGGACAACAATTATGCTGTCATCGTACATTACTTCTTTTTTTCATTTGTCTAACTACTGAATACATATTTTCAATTCACCTCCAAGAGAGGAGGCGCCGATGTGAGACCTCAGATCTAAACTTGTACACGTCGCCATGGACATTACATGCTCAAACAATCGAGAAACAGGTGATTATATGGTAGTGAAAGTGGGAGAGAGAGGGATTAGGGTATTGGATAGATTGGGGGTTGGGGTGGGAAGCTTTCTAGAGCAGTGGTATTCAGCCTAGGGCTCACGCACCCCTGAAGGTATGCCAAGCTATCTAGGTGGTACCTACATTTAAAAAAAAATTTCTCGTGGATTACGGTGGGCACGACATGCAATATTAATGGGGAGAATATAGAACTGTGTTCAGGTTGATGGTTGGAACCAATAGGAAAAAATTATTGGAAAGACCTAGGTGCAGATGAGATGATAACATTAGAATGAACCTGAAGTAGATCGGATATAATGAGGTGGACTGGATAGAACTAGCTCAGGATAGGGATATATTATAAAGAGGTGGACTGGATATAACTAGCTTAATATAGGGATATGGTATAATGAGATGGACTGGATATAACTAGCTCAATATAGGGATATGGTATAATGAGGTGGACTAGATATAACTAGCTTAATATAGGGATATAGTATAATGAGGTGGACTGGATATAACTAGCTCAATATAGGGATATGGTATAATGAGGTGGACTGGATAGAACTAGCTCAATATAGGGATATGGTATAATGAGGTGGACTAGATATAACTAGCTTAATATAGGGATATAGTATAATGAGGTGGACTGGATATAACTAGCTCAATATAGGAATATGGTATAATGAGGTGGACTGGATAGATCTAGCTCAATATAGGGATATGGTATAATGAGGTGGACTGGATAGATCTAGCTCAGGATAGGGATATATTATAATGAGATGGACTGGATAGAACTAGCTCAGGATAGGGATATATTATAATGAGATGGACTGGATAGAACTAGCTTCATATAGGGATATGGTATAATGAGGTGGCCTGGATATAACTAGATCAATATAGGGATATGGTGTAATGAGGTGGCCTGAATATAACTAGATCAGTATAGGGATAGGGTGTAATGAGGTGGCCTGGATAGAACTAGATCAGGATAGGGATAGGGTGTAACGAGGTGGCCTGGATAGTATTAGATTAGGATAGGGATAGGGTGTAATGAGGTGGCCCGGATATAACTAGACCAGTATAGGGATAGGGTGTAATGAGGTGGCCTGGATAGAACTAGACCAGTATAGGGATATGGTGTAATGAGGTGGCCTGGATAGAACTAGCTTAATATAGGGATATGGTATAATGAGGTGGCCCGAATATAACTAGATAAATATAGGGATATGGTGTAATGAGGTGAACTGGATATAACTAGATAAATATAGGGATATGGTGTAATGAGGTGGCCTGGATATAACTAGATCAGGATAGGGATAGGGTGTAACGAGGTGGCCTGGATAGTATTAGATTAGGATAGAGATAGGGTGTAATGAGGTGGCCTGGATAGAACTAGACCAGTATAGGGATAGGGTGTAATGAGGTGGCCTGGATAGAACTAGATCAGGATAGGGATATGGTATAATAAGGTGGCCTGGATATAACTAGATCAATATAGGGATATGGTGTAATGAGGTGGCCTGGATAGATCTATCTCAATATAGGGATATGGTATAATGAGATGGACTGGATATAACTAGCTCAATATAGGGATATGGTATAATGAGGTGGACTGGATAGAACTAGCTCAATATAGGGATATGGTATAATGAGGTGGACTAGATATAACTAGATTAATATAGGGATATAGTATAATGAGGTGGACTGGATAGATCTAGCTCAATATAGGGATATGGTATAATGAGGTGGACTGGATAGATCTAGCTCAGGATAGGGATATATTATAATGAGATGGACTGGATAGAACTAGCTCAGGATAGGGATATATTATAATGAGATGGACTGGATAGAACTAGCTTCATATAGGGATATGGTATAATGAGGTGGCCTGGATATAACTAGATAAATATAGGGATATGGTGTAGTGAGGTGGCCTGAATATAACTATATCAGTATAGAGATAGGGTGTAATGAGGTGGCCTGGATAGTACTAGATCAGGATAGGGATATGGTATAATGAGTTGGCCTGGATATAACTAGATAAATATAGGGATATGGTGTAATGAGGTGGCCTGGATAGATCTATTTCAATATAGGGATATGGTATAATGAGGTGGCCTGGATATAACTTGATCAGTATAGGGATAGGGTGTAATGAGGTGGCCTGGATATAACTAGATCAGTATAGGGATAGGGTGTAACGAGGTGGCCTGGATAGAACTAGATCAGTATAGGGATAGGGTGTAACGAGGTGGCCTGGATAGAACTAGATCAGGATAGTGATAGTGTGTAATGAAGTGGCCTGGATAGAATTAGACCAGTATAGGGATAGGGTGTAATGAGGTGGACTGGATATAACTAGATCAGTATAGGGATAGGGTGTAACGAGTTGGCCTGGATATAACTAGATCAGTATAGGGATAGGTTGTAATGAGGTGGCCTGGATAGTACTAGATTAGGATAGGGATAGGGTTTAATGAGGTGGCCTGGATAGAACTAGAACAGTATAGGGATAGGGTGTAATGAGGTGGCCTAGATAGAACTAGATCAGGATAGGGATATGGTATAATGAGGTGGACTGGATATAACTAGATCAGTATAGGGATAGGGTGTAATGAGGTGGCCTGGATAAAAATTAATCAAGATTGTAATAGTTTGTAATGAGTTGGACTGGATAGAAATATCTCAAGATAGGGATAGTTAATGTACTTGTGTAATTGCTTCATTAAAATTTCAAGTTTCTTCCTAATGTCAAAGAGTAATTAAGTACATACACTCAACAAATTATTTGTAGAATATATATTCTGTTATACATTTTGAAATACGTTTTACTACACATCTAAGCTATTCGCTTTTCACCACACCCGTGAGTTAGGGATGATATGATATAATTTACAGGAAATATACCCGCATTTACGTGGATGGAGAAATGGAATGCTATCTAATTAAATTAAACCTCAGTATATTAGTACAGGATTTTAGGCTCGACCTCCTCTTCACTATAAAGCCCGATTAGGATGAAATTGTAATTTTAGTTTACGTTTTCATCTGTGAGGGTGTGGGGGTAAATCACTGAGGAGATATATACAGAAGTGATAAGCACTAAGACAATACACACCAAGGTCACAGGCAAGGCTACATCAGACCCACAGCCTCCAGGTTAAAATGGCTGCGCTCCTTGGTAGAGCTTGACTCCTTCAACATGGCTACCGCTAGGGGTATTAAAAAAATCGTTCATTTAAAAAAAATATTTCTTAGAGATAAGATACAAATACCCTTCTAAGGTCAATCGGACAGCTTCCACAAAGCTAGGTTCAGGTAGTGACCCAAACCCCTCTTCATTTAATACCTCCCGAAGAGCTTACGTAGACTTCCACATTATGATTACATTGGTCCCTTTATTACGAACATATTTAAAAGTGAGTCATTTAACAACCGCACATTTGGAAGTGATTTTATCAATGAGAATTGACGCTGGTGAGCTCCAGTGTTGATGGACTCAACCTGGCTCAAAGAGTGAAACTTGCATAAGGCTGAGGATCTGGGGTACACCTTGTCTGTGGCCAAGTCTTTACTCGACCACCATTGAAGGGCACCCCTGGTATATTTCCTATGGAGTCAAAAACGTTATAAGTTTTCACGTAAGGCAAAACCAAGATAATTGTTTAGGAGTCATAAAGCCACGTGGCTGACTCACTCACTGACATTAATATTTACCCACTTCCAGATGAGCTAGAAACTTGAAATTGGGCAAACCTATAGCTTCTAGCCTTTAACTGACGGGAAAACTCCAATAGTAGAAAAAAAATTAACCCAAGAAAAAAAAATTAAAATGGTGGAGCAGCTTTAAAGTCAGTGTGGACCTTTCTTTGGAGGTCTCTTGTGGCTAAACGGTAAGACCTATCGAAATAAGGCTCTGGAATTATATTAGTTTACATACACTTGCAAAGAAAACTCTCTGCGGGTTTGGGGGCGGAGACCCCAAAGAGCAAAGCAAGTTGTTTATAAATGTGGTCCTGTCTGCTTCCAATACACGATTTGTATTAGTCATATAAAATAAAAATCAGATGGCCTCTTCATTTAGTGGTTATCATTCTTGGCTACTACTCTATAGAGGTTCCGGGTTGGATTCCTAGCGGTAACTTAGTTTTTCCTTAAGGGTTATTGTTCCTTAGTCACAACTCTCTGGTTAATTAAGCTGAAGTTAGGTTTAAGACCTATAAATATATTATATAATCAGAATCACCATCATCACATTTGGCTGGAGTAACCGCATCTACATGATACCCAACCTCAAGGTCATTCGACAAACCCTGATGGCATACGCTGAAGAATAAAAAAATAAATAAGCACATTAGTTGGTTTGCGTCTTTACAAGGTACTCGCCTAGGAGCGTCTAAATGAAAATAATAAATGCTACTTCAAGCTTTTCAACAAATCTACAAAGGATACGTCTACGTTATACAACAATAACTACGGAACGAGTACGGTCAGATCAACGTATAAAATAAAAACTACTTTGGTTAACATTGTTGGCAGTCGTGGTGTGATTTACCGTTGAAGAGTCCCTTGTGTCTCCGGACCCCTAGTTGAAAGGGTGAAGGGGGTAGGTGGAGGTAGGTGGGTATCTGCGTTGATGTGACACCAATAGGCTATAATTATAGTTTCCGTTTAAAAGGGTGAGGCCATCCTTGTTATTGTTGGTTGGTCGGGAGCTTCCTGCGTCGAGTTGACATCGGGTGTCATCCGATGTATCTGCGCTCAGAATATTTGCATTTTCAATAGAAGAACGTTCCTAGCCCAACATGAATTATGGCCACTAGAGGAACTAAACGATTCCAGACACTTTTAAAGAAAAACAGACTTTTTTTTTGTACATTTAATTTTTGATTGTTACGTTTATTTTATCTTACATTTTATTAATGCCGCATATTACCAACCATCCGGACTAGCAACAGAACACTCGCTTTAGTAGCCAAATAGTCTAGGTCTTCAATATCGTATTAGGCTATCCTCCTGATGAATCCTTGTAGGATCTACAGAGGGTATCTTTCCTTGAATGATTGATTCTAGTCGGTGACCTGGTGGTCTAGGGATGGAGTGTCAGACTTCTGTGCCGGGGGTCCGGGTTTAAATCCTCGGTCCCGACACAGATTTATCTGATAACCAATCCATTCCTTCACCTCTGACAAGACGTGTATTAATCACAATTTGTGAATGTGGAGAATTCCAAGCCTCCACCGTGTTTCGGATTCCACGTTAAATTGTATGTCCTCCATTTCATCTTACAATCACCCTACCATTACACATTTGCGTAAGTGCGTATAACCCGAACGGGTAGTAATACACGGTGCTAATGATAATAATCATTATAATGATAATAATAATAATGATTGATTGTAAGTTTTCCCTCCACGCAAATGCCAGTAAACCTTCATTACATTCAAACTTATGTCTCCACAACACATTAGAGTAATAATTAGAACATATACGTACAACGCAGACAAGTAGTGCCACGGTTAATTAAAATATTCATGAGTTTTATCGATGGAAAAAATATTTCAAAATCTGGATTCCTCAAGGTAGGATTGTAGGGGACGCTTGAAAAGGTAAATGGTTTGTTCATCTTTTGTATCAAAACTGTTTTGGTCAAAATAAATATAATATTACTCCAGTAGAATTGTTAGTAGCTGTAGTAGTGTTGTAGTTGTTGAATATCTGCCATGAGCTTAGCGGCATTAGATGATGAACATTTTAAACGAAAAGAAAAAGTTGTCATTAAATTACAGGATAACCTTGACATAAATTCAACAACGGTTGATATCACCATGTGAAGAAAGTTAAACTCTGTTTGTACTGGATAAATATTTGATTTATTTTTAACAATCAAATTGTTTTGGTATAAAAACTGCAAAAACAGTGACCTTTTCTTATGTCTCCTACACTTAAAACTGCTATGAATACGTGAAATGATTGGATCTAAATAATGTATTAAGTATCCTATATTAAAATAGTTTTAAGAAATATTAGATATAACCCTATTCCTTCTCTTCAGTAATACTATAAGTATTGATGAACTGAACTATTTTTTGCTAGCGAGGTTTGTAAAATCAGGATTTTATTGAAATAATCACTGCTGTTGTTCAGAATGTAAATCTACCTAAAAGATTTTAAAACTATTTAGGAGAAAATGACCTCAGTACAGCCAGCCAAAAGACTAGCCTACCCGTATTTAAAGTCCATAAAATCAGGTCCTTGGCCACAAGTGGACTCCGATACGGGCACTAATCACAAATCTAATAGATTTGAGAGAACTTTCTGAACCAACTGATTATAATAAGCACAGGAGAATGTCTATGTGCGAGAGGAAAGGGGCCTATGAATGTCGGTGGAAAGGTATTTTCACATGACTTCCACGGTTCTTTTACGTGACACAATCAACATGGGTCAACGGATTTACTTCACCTCAGAAGGAAGTTGTGCTGCGGATTTTTTTTTTCGGCGAAGAAAAATCCGTCAAACCCGGATGGGTTTGAACCCCCGACCATTAGGTCCTGGGACGTAAGATTTACCTTAAGATCACCAAGGACAACGAAGATAGTAAAGATAATATAAAATGCAAAAGAAAAGTGTTGAGTGATGACCTAATTATTTTCCTATTCGTTTAGCAATAATTCTTTAATAAAATCTTGTGCTCATCTTATACCATAGAACAGTCGGTAGCAAGGGGCTGCATACTGAAAGAAGGGTCCAGGGCTCCATTCTCAGCTTGGCCAAAGTATTTATTATCATTGGTGAAATTTACATTTCCCCTTTCATAATAATGAATTAGTGGCAGACACTGGATTTTGTGTCGATTCTAGATTTAAGTGAGTTTATAAGTTGTTTTCTGATATAATCTATCAGTTCAGAAAGTGTACTTTATATTTTTTAATGTTTTTAATTATTTATAGTTTGGTCAAACCATACGATTGTATAGCACTTTTCCCAACTATAATATATCCTTTGGGCTCGAATCTTTGCCATTCAAAAGGATAACCCATAAAAAAAGGATCTAATTAATTCCACACAGTGGTAAAATGATGCTATTGGTTCTGTCATGTGTCTGTCCTCATGTTAAACTTGGATTAAGTACCTAACAACCGCTACACTGACATTGAGAGAGTAATAAAATGTATCATTCCAACTCTATCCTGCTGACTATGATCCACAATCAATAAAAACATCTGTCATCTACCCACGATGTAGATAGACAGAACAATAATTAACTCGGGACTGCTAAGCACACACATATGTTTTCAGATCAAGTAATAAGGCGCCCCTAGACTTCAATTAAATATTCTTTGACGTTTTATGACGTACAATTGTGTCATGTTTTCGTAATACCCTCGCCACCATCAAAAGGAGGATTGAATTAATTAAATTAGAGGCGCAGAAATGTTGATAACACATCCACAAATATATATTTTCGATACAAATTAAATAATTTGTAAAACATTTTTTGAGTGAATTTAAGAATACTCTTTATGTAAAATCCATTATCCAAATTGTTATTAGTTGATGATTTAGAAAAATATTATCCTCACTCTCATCGGTGGTCACGTGATATAGACGTCCAGCTCATATAGTCTGGTTTCCCGTTGATGGAACGGTTTAAGCCGTTGTGTATCGTGTTCATTTTACTTCAGGTGGTCGCCTATTTTTTCCCTCTACGCAAACGCAAGTACATTTCCTCTTTTCACCTTAAATATATCTCTGAACTATTGAATGTACAATACACATAGTGAATGTAGATTTGAAATAAACGTGTATTTTGCAGAGGTAAAAAACAACATATCCGCTTCGGTGGCCGCGTTGTCTAACGCGCTACTCTCGCAGTAGATCAAATTCCCGATAACGGGTTGATTGAGGCTAGAATATCGATCGGGTGTACTGAGGGTGGCCTAACAAAATGGTTTACCACTATCCCTCTACGCAAATGCGAGTATATTTCCTCTAATTATAGCCTTACTAATTCTTAAAACCTATTAACGTAATTAGTACATAAGTGTGTAACCTGAACGGGTAGTAAGACGCGGTCCTTAAATAAAAAATAGATAATAACGGGGAAAAAATTTATGAATAATTCTTTAGAGTGTTAAATAAATGTATTAATAAAGTATAAAAAATAACATGTGTACTACCTAGAACTACGAATAACTTTTGACATTAATAATAATAATAATAATAATAAAATATTATTAATAACTAATAATTAATCATAAAAGGATATGCACTAAATGTCATTATATACATTTAAAAAAAACGCTAACAATAATTTTCCACGTTGCTTGGAGCTAACACGTTTATACATAGACACATTTTTATTACGTAAATTTTATTGGTGTAAAATGTTTCCTTTATATATATTACGATAGTTGGTTAAAATTTTGTTTAAATCGACATGCCCAACCAGACCAACAGAGTCGTAGTTCTTTATGTCAATCACTAATCGCTTAAAATATTCAATTTTGAGAACTGTTGATACTCTTGGAAACACAATTAAATCAAAAGGCTAGTAAATAATGAGCTTGTTTTTTGGTGATGTACCAATTTAAATGAAAAATAAGATCTAAACGACTTTCAACGAATGAGAATATTTAAACACAGTTTTATTGGCACATAAAAAGGTTTTTATCTTCTAGTAAGTTTAAAAGTGAATGTGCACTTGCACTAAAAATTATTTGTTTATGTTTTATGATGTACATTTTTATTAATACGTAAAAAATTCCAAACTATTTTTAAATCAAAATGTAGACATTTCGTGCTATGGTTATGATCTTATAAAGTTAGAAAAACACCCTTATAATTTTGTTTTCAAAATGTTTTACCTTAAAGTCTACAAGTTTGGTTGAGATTCTTTGAATATAAAAATTAATTTTGCCAAATTTATTAGGTATTCTTAATACACACATTTATTAGATGGTATAGTTATATTCTATGCCTATATATATAATCGCACCTTTCGCTGACAAGGTAGGCAAAATACTGTGACTTTATCTAAAAAAAACCTCCGTTCTTAATTCATCCCATTATTATATGTAATATATAATGAGGAATTGTTTTCTGCATGACGTAATAGAAGGAAAGGTTGAGGGAAATGAGAGCTTAGGAAGGAAGAGGGTTCAAAAATTGGATGACTAGAAGGAAATAAACTGCTAGAAGTACACGGTGGAAAATCATAGAGTGCACTGGTGGTCTAAGTTCACTGACTAAAAGAATGGACCTGTCATGAGAGAGAATACAAAATAATATATATACTATGCATATGTGTTTGTATTTCTAAATTTTGTTTTAAAAGCTTCCTTGGAACAGTTAATAATTTATGTCGCTTTATAAGTAGTTAAGAATACCAAATAATAATAATATAGTGGTACATTACATTGGCTAACCACCAATATTTACAGGAAAAGGGCCAACAAGAAGGTAGAGAATACGAAAAGAAAAATAATCATCGCTTCAGAATGAAAGGGTGAACCAAGTATTTCCAAAATAAGTGGTTTTGAAACCTGTGGGTGAACAGCCAGAAGCAAGCAGACGGATAAAGTACTTAAAAAAACAAGACATTTTTCAATAAATATTAAGATGCTGAATAAATTAACACAGCTGGTATTAGATTCACATTTATACTACTTTGATCAAACAAACTAATGAAAGAATGAAGATGTGGGAGGAGGGGAAATTACTTGCACCTGTACTCATAGAAAAAAATTCCGTCAAAAACATATATAAATAGAATAGCAATAGATAAACAGAAGACAATGTGTTATAAAGTATAATCAATCTTTGAGTAAAAGTTGTTTTTCACATGAGAGCAAACATCAAGCAAAATGGTCAAAAAAACAAAACACGGCCTTTAGGACGCAGTTTTCATCAAAATATCATTCAATATTTCAACAATATTCTGTTGTCAAACCCTTCCTTGACATGTGACAAGACGTGTATTAATGATAACTTGTGAATTTGTGAAATTCCAGGCCTCCACCGTGGTTTGGATTCCACGTTAAACTGTAGGTCCTCCATTTCATTTCACAGTAACCCTACCATTACACATTAGCGGAAGTTAGTATAACCCAAACGGGTAGTAAGACGCGGTGTTAATGATAATAACAATATTCTATATTTGGAACATTTATTAACTCTTTATCTTTATTAATGTTAAGTAAGAAATGATCCACGTGCATTAGTATTAGTGTAAATTTACAATTTCGAGCTGACTGTATCACAGAATTGACGGGAATGTGATGGACGCTCTTAATAATTTACCTCACGAACCGACTAACCGTGGTATTAGACACACGATTAATCCCAAACCAGAAAATTTATCTAAGTGTAGATTCCCGCATTATTAATTTGACAACAGCTAGAATAGTTTCTTATTAATATTTATTTTTTCATTTAAAAATAACTACTGTATTTACATCTTTGGTGTCTTTTCACTTTCTCGCAACACCCCGGAAAGAGAAGTATTGCGATCGTCTAGCTCTAAAATATCAAATTCCAGGTTGGGATGGATATTTACATTTCATGACCAAAAGAAGACTAATAACTGTTGGGGTTTATTTTTGCTTTTTGCTTCCTTTTTTTTACACTGTTTATGTATCTGTATTTGTACCTACAGCTGAAAAAACTTTACCAATCAGGCTAAAACGTGGTATCTAGAGTTTTCGTAAGTTTCCATCAGTAGTTTTTGGAATTTCCCTAAATATATTTTATATAAGGTTAATTTACTTGAAAACTAATTTTTTGAAAAAATTGATAGTAGTTAGAAGAATTTGGTTTAAAGTGGGTATCTGGGAAGCATTTTACATTTTAAATAAGAATATATGTGGATTTTTTTCTCTAAAAACTATTGATTTTTAAAACGTTATAAACTGAAAACTAAGAAAGTATATACGATTAATTGGTAGGTTATTTCCCTATCTATGTCTCCTCACGTGACCACATTTTAGTTCTGCTTTGATTTTTAGTCAAATGTGGAAATCCACAGTTACGTGGTTTATGAATAACCCATTTAGTCTATACCGCTGAAAATCGGTACTGAAACCTAAGAGGATATATATTCGAGAGAGAGCTGGAGGGAAGCTGGGAAGAGAGTCGAATGCGGGGTGTGGAAAGTATCCGGCGTGATGCGCGCCAACACGGACCAGACATGTGAAGGTTAAGGTTACGTTTTTCTATATATATATAAAAAAAATCCGGTAGCTGAAGGGGGTACCTAACACGCCCGTCCTGGGCTGTTTGACGTGGTTTCGCTTTCAAGACACACGATAACATAGCCTTTGGTACATTAACTACGACAACGTTTGATCGTGACCACAGTAGCTTCTTCTTCAGACTATGACGAATCCATGATGATTATTTAAGATTTTTATTTATTATTTTTATAAGCACCACGTCATACTACCCGTTCGGGTTATACGCACTTACGCTAATGTGTAATGGTAGGGTGATTGTGAGATGAAATTGAGGATCTACGGTTTAACGTGGGATCCGAACCACGGCGGAGGCCTGGCATTCCACACATTCACAAGTTGTGATTAATACACGTCTTTTCAAAGGTGAAGTAAGGGTTTGGCAATCAGATAAATCTGTGCTGGGACTGGGGATTAAACCCCGGCCCCCCAGCACAGAAGTCCCACACCTTACCCCTAGACCGCCAGGTCACCGATCCCTGTGTTGGTTTTCGTGGCCTACTGTATGAGCTTCCTATCCCCTAGGTGCCTCCAGCACCAACTTTGATAAATTTAGGTGCCACTATTTAGTGTCCTAAACTCGGAACCCATTAAGTGAAATTACTCGTCTTGTTACCCCCCTTTATATATTTTTTTAAATATAGAAATCTGAATAGCACTGTATTTTATGGCTCATAGTAAAAACTTTGTGACTCTGTGAACAGTAGATGAGGTCACACACAAAAGGGCTGCGCTGCACAGCCAGTTTGGCTCTCTGACACGAAATATCAAAGAACCACTGAACTTTATACTGAACAAAAAACAACAACACCATATCATAAAGTGGGCAAGCGTTTAATTCGGTAAGACTTCTAGACCTGACGTCGATGTTTCAGTCAGCTTCTATTACCCTGTCCTTCTTTGCGGGCTCTAAGAGATCTTCTCCTCGCAAGTCGTGAGACTGGTCAAGTAGAAGAGAACTCGGTTAGCTGCTAAGGAAAGTAAAGGAAAAATGGGAGGGAAATAAACACATTTTTATCGTCATGTTCTACTGTTCAGGGTGTACGCATATCATGTTAATTCATCTAATGGGGTAAGGATGAGGAAGGAAGTATTTTCGAGGTAATCTACCTGCATTTGCGTGGAAGAAGAATGGGAAACAAACAAAGAAAAGAACCGTCTTAGTAGACTTGACCAGAATTCAGACCCCAATTTTACCGTAACCAGAAGGTATATCTGTGACGCATTAGACCATTCGGCGCCTGAAGTGGGTATTGAACGCCCCGCACAAGTGGAAACGCAGACAAAGGTGTTGGGTCTTGTCTTGTCTGGGTTTTCCAGTGATTGATAGGTTGAGGTTTGAACCTTAGTCTATAATGTTGGGTTCACCTAAACGTCAAAGTTGGTATAGTTGGGTTTGCCGATGACGTCAGAGTTTGTGGAACAAATCCCTAGCCTGCTCTAAGTTGGTTTTTTTCGATATGGTTTCCTGCTCTTCTTTCAAGAAAATTTATGTACATTTCCTCAAAACTCCCCTTTCCACATGCTAACTTGACATTAAATAAGTATCGGGTAGTAAGACTTTTCATCCGCTTCAGTGACCTTATGGTCTAACGCACTACTCTCTCAGTAGACTGGAAGGTCGAGGTTAGCGGTGCTAACAAAAATTATTAGGTATAGGGTCATCTAGACATCAAGACACATACCTAGACACAAATTTTGAACAAAATACATTAAATCTTAACATATCTGTGGCCAGTGACACATGGCATGGCGACAGACAGAATTGTAAAATCCACTTCTTTTTTTTTTTGATTCAGGAGAGCTTACCATGATTTCAGGGTCTAAAATTTTCACGTATACAATAATTTTCCTTAATATGGGAAAGTGAAACTTGCTTGATAACAACTACTTGTGGTGATATAGAGCTTCCTGAGAATCGAGATGGTCAGCGATGGGAATCTGTTACCACCATCCTTTTTTCTTCCTCTAGCATCTGCGCAAGCGCTGTACCCCCACGTTGTAACCTCCTACAACCTGCAATTACAAGTGAACACAGGTACCGGTTAACCTGCCGGCAGGCCAAAAGCTATCTTCTCTCATCCTCTTTAAGACCAGATATCTTCAATGAGATCGCACTTCGTTTCGAAATCTTTTCGTACGTCATCACAATACGTTTGGATATAAATTAATCCCTAGTAATGACTTCTGGTAAAGTTTTCTGGTTTTTTATTTTTTTATTTACTATCTAATCTCTCATAAAAACGTGACTGAACAATCAAATAAACGGGAGCGATGAATAATTTCTATCTTCAGATCTTGAGAAGAAAAAAAACAGTTTTCTCTTGCGCTGTTTGGGAGAGATATATAACATTTAATCGAGAGGTTATTGATGTTTCCGGTCTCCCACCGATGGTTAAGAGGTCTAATGGCATCAGACTCACCTATACGGGACTATCTATGTTTATTGGAGGGTAGTTTTACCAACATGATATATGTTTGTGGTTTTCCCCATGTTTTTTCACGCAAATAAGATTGCAGTTATCTTTATTCGGTAACGTTACCCTAATTCCTAAATATTTATTTTAAGTAATTCAAGATATTTTTCAAGTAAATAAGAAATATTTATTAAACTAAATATCTTCTCCATTGATTTTTTGTTTTTCACGACCCCTTGGAGAGAAGTATAAAACTAGAAATGTTGATAAATGTTGACGTTTTATGACCACCTAAAACAGAAAAAGGGTTGTTTTTTTTGCGATGCTGTTTGTATCTCAGCCTATAGCTATAGCTATTTTACCGACCGGTCTAAACCTTGGTATCTGGAATTTTCATAAGATATCCCAAGGAGTTTTTGAAATTTTACATCCAAACATAGAATTGAGGGTAGTTAGTTTAAGGGCTGAAAGAGATCAAATTGACTATCTCGATATTGGGTCTAGCTATTTTGATTACAATTTGTAATCTATTCACTGTTTAACATTACAGACAAAATGGGGCGTTTAATTTTCTGGCCAGATGAATTGTTGGATACTTTTCATGTGCCTATATCTTCAATTATAATAATATTTACGCAGCTTTTTAAGGTACGAAATAACTTATCATAGTTAATTTGCATTAGGCCTAATATTAAAGATAGAAAACTTTTAGTTGAAGCATATTTTTTATAGAACCAATAGTTTCTTACCTATTGTGAGATATTTTTTTTTATATTGAAGTCTGGGAAATTTATTATTGGTTCTTTGTTCTCAATGTGTTTATCCAGCGGTTTATATTAACTCATTTATACTCTGAGGTACGATGTGTAATTATGGAGGTTATTTTATTTCATTTCACAAATCTTATGCGTTTTGAGTAAATATATACATGTACTATTTTTTATTGCCTTATTTAGGAAGAAGTGATTTTAATTAAAACATTTCAAAGGCATATTTAATTATACTCCTAAATGGTATACGCTCATTATGTAAAATGTATTAGAAGCTAATAGGCATGGAAAGAAAGAGGAAATATTTATGAAAAAATACAAAATTATAAGTTAAATGAAAATGTATACCTATTGAGAGACTTAGAATTATTTCTAAGAAAGAAGTTTATTTTATAGGATAAAATCAGGTTAGTTCTGTAACGAAACAAATTGGTGCCATTATTAAATAATGTCCGCGTACCCCCTTATGTAAGAAAACGACATATTTTAAATCACCGATAAGGGTTTCAGTGGCTGCAAAGTCTAAGGCGTCACTCTCTTGTTAGATTGGTCTATTGACGACGAGGAATTCCCATTGACGTCTACTGGGGGCTGTCATTCCCAAATAGTTTCCAACTGTCCTTACACACAAATGTGGGTAGATAACCTCTTAAATGACTCCTTGATCATCTATACCTCATTAGGGTAATTATCGTATATGGGTATAAGCTGAACATTTAGTAAAACAGTGATAAAAAATTAATTTAAAAATCATTAATTCAATTCCTCCTTTGAATCTACCCTCTTAAAATACGTATTTAATGGCTCTGGTTTTAAAATATACCTTATGCATTTTATTGCACCTTAAGAATACATTTGTTCTGTTATTTTAATTTTACAATTCTTTCTTTAGGCAGCCAAGGTCATGGTATCTTAACATTTACTCACTTCATTCTTCTCCTTAATATTGTTGCACAATCTACAACATTAATATTCAGAACTGGTAATAATACGTATAACTCGCTCCGATGACCACATGGTCTAAGGTGCTACTTTCGCAGTGGACTGGACTACCGATGACGAGGAAATCAAGGTTCGAATCTCAGTTGAGTCTACTGAGGGAGGTTTCTCCGAAATAGTTTTCCATTCTTCCTCAACACAAATGTGGGTACATGTCCTTTACATATAACCTTTTTAATACCTAAACCACTAGCATAATTAGTTTATGAGTATGTAACTCGAACGGGTAGTAAGACTCGTTGGCATAAAATAATTAACTTTTTATTTATTTTATTGCATCGAATCTTATTACCCATCCGTGCTACACGCATTTAATTATGCTAATGGAGAAGGTATAATTTAGTTTAAATGTACTCTAATTTTCCTGAAGTGTGAGTGGAAAACACTTTCATAAAAATCACTAAGTACACCCAACTAGGATTTCTCTTTTAGCACCACGTCTTACTACACATTTGGGTTAAATGCGTATGTTTTAATCACGGTAATGTATTAGAGATTAGAAGGTCTGAATTTGGATGAAGTAAATTCTCATTTGCGTGGAAGGGAAGTGGTAAACAATTTGGGGAAAACAACAAACAGTACACCCAACCGGGATTCAATCCCCGATCTCTCCATCATCGGAAATCCAGTATATTTCAAGAGTTGCGCCTTAGACCATGCTGCCACCGAAGTGGGTCACTGAAATAGTTTACACGAAATAAGAATACAAATCCAAAAAAGCTAATACAGAATTTACCATTATAATAATTTCCCGAGGATATATCTTTTTACCTTCTCATATAAATAGTGTATTGTGATAATGACAATTTTTAACCTCTAAATTATGATTGATTTTGACGTTTTTTGCGCCTCATACTCAAAATTTAGTCTTATAGATCTGTTTTTCTCTCCTAGTGTGAATCTGTATCTGGAATCACAACAGAAAATATTGAATAGATTTGATTCAAATTTGATTTATTTTCCCGAGAACAATTTTAAATTTAGATTATAGCTCTCAGATCAAATATAATTAAGTGATGAACTGATTTTTGAACATTTGGATTTAAAAAAAATGGCTAGTACTGCTGCTATGTTTAAAATGTGTTTCTTAGGTGCTTAACATTTTAAAACAAGTATAATTCATTTTATTAAAATAAAAAAAATTGAAGTTATTTTAACTACAACTTATTTTTTTTAAATATTTTTTTAATTTTTCTTAGGAATGTTTTTATAAATTTATATTTTTAAAGATTTTTGTTTATATTATTAAAAAAAAATGTTTGTTTTCTTATTTTTTTAGTAAAGATTGTTTAATAGTAGTTTACCGATGAATTTTTTCAAAAGTTTTGTTCGTAACGTCAATGTATTATAAAAAAAAATATGTACAATTTGGAAATAATAATTATGTTTTTCAGATCCAAACATATCTTTAAGGTCAAGTGCACGAACTAAGAAAATCTTCAAACAATTACACCTAGCATAGAACGACATATCGTAGATAACATATCAACAAGAAACAATCTATATACGAGACTGAGCTAGTAAGAGCCTCCCACTGACCTAGCGCCCCCCCTTAACGCTACCAATTACATCTCTAAAAGATTACGAGACTACTCTCCATAGCATATCTTCCTTTGTTCCCGACTACACGCCAGTACCATCGATAAAAAGAAAACTCTCACCCGTCATAACGGGAACAATTAATAAGAACAACAGGGGCTGTCGGAGATATGGAATCGTAACGGAAATGAACGTGAGGTAGCAGGTTGTCCTTAAATGAAAGCTAGCGGCTACGGCCGAGTGGAGACGGTGTTGCCAACTGAAGGAACGGAACTATTTCAAGTGATCCCGCCCGACGTACGGTAAAGGCCAATTCACACTGAAAGCTAAACTAAGGTTTGCTTTGCTAACTGTTTAGAAAAATGGCGTA
Organism: Timema douglasi; assembly: GCA_901482245.1. NCBI lineage: Eukaryota > Metazoa > Arthropoda > Insecta > Phasmatodea > Timematidae > Timema > Timema douglasi. The sequence continues at coordinate 60,011 of CABEEJ010000786.1, forward strand.
CCAGATATTTAAATGTGTTAGCTCGCACAGAAAGCTAAGCTATGCCTTATTACGCTGCGCTATGGTTTTTTTCCGATTGTTGGCCGGACAGTTTTCACATCTCCCATCTTGATCCGTCTTACGTTGCGCATGCGCATAACGCAGCTTGGGCTCCGTGTTGAACAGACGCAGTACTGGATTCTTGAAAATACCTAAATAAGTGTTGAAGTTTTCAGTTTTTTTCCCGTGTATTAAAGTAATATTACATTCAAGTTTTATATTTAATCATTAGTGTTTTTGTAATAATACTGAACAGTTAATTGAACAAATTAAAAGTGCATATCCTACATTTTCCTTCGTCTTCAAAGACAGCATCAGCTCCTATTTTCATTAGGCCCCAACTATCATCTGAGCTTTAAAAAATACATTTTGGAGAATGTCGTAACTTAACCCCACTGGACAAGACCAGATAAAACCACAATACATTCAGGAGAGAAAGAGGAACCCTTTGTTCATTCACGGGAGGAGTTTACCTGGGAAAGGTCTTTTTTCTTACCAATATCCTACTATATAATAGATTTCTGGTAGGGAAAAAAGTCCTTTCCCAGGTAAACTCCTACCGTGAACGAACTTTAGATGACCAATGACACTGTAGCAGACCAGAAATTATTATTGGCGCCGCGTCTTACTACCCGTTCGGGTTATACGCATTTACGCTAATGTGCAATGGTAGGGTGATTGTGAGATGATATGGAGGACCTACAGCTTAACGTGAAATCCGAACCACGGTGGAGGCCTGGCATGCCTCACATTCACAAGTTGTGATTAATACACGTCTTGTCAGAGGTGAAGGAAGGGTTTGACAATCAGATAAATCTGAGCCAGGACCGAGGATTGAGCCCCGGACACCAGCACAGAAGTCCGACACCTTACCCCTAGACCCCCAGGTCACCAGCAGACCAGAAATAAACCACAATACATTCAGGAAAGCTTAGCAATGAGCGTGCATCCAAAGTGACAAAACCTTAGCTCAGAGTAGTACAGTGCAGCATAGCTTAACTTAGTGTGTGAATCGACCTTAAGGCTAGATATCAGCTTCAGTGGCCTATTGGTCTAAGGCGCCACTTTCGAACTAGACTAAATTGCCTATGAAGGGGAGATCGAGGTTCAAATCTCAAGTCAGGTGTACTGAGGGTGGCTTTTGCAAATTGGTTTTCCACTTAACCTACACGTTAAAACCGGTACACTTTATATAAATATCACCTTACTCATCCCTAAAACCATTAGCGTGGATAGTACATAAACGTATAAACCGAACGGGATGCTTAAAAATAAAGAAAAAAAGGTAAGGCTAGAGAGAAAATAAAACCCGGGGAAATTTGGAATGGGAATTTTTTGGTCAGTGTAGTCGTGAATTATATAAGATGGCCTTGGAGCCTATTATTCATAGGCCTGCATAAAAGAGTGTTTTAAGGGACGAATGGGCTGATAAGGTTGGGTGGAGCTAGGGGGCCCAAGGAGTGATATCGTGGAGAAGGGGGGGGGGGGACAAAAATTTTAGCAAAATAATAGGGACAACCTTAAATTTATTTAAACTAACTTATTTATGTAAAAANAAAATGAAGTATGAACATAACGTGTCTACAAAAGCTCGCATTCATTCGTTTATTTACTACTATTTACTATTCTACTACTACGATTAATATAAGGGGGATAAGTAAAGTAAAATTAAGAGGAATGCACCCGAACTCACGTATGACCTTGGGAAACAGTTTGACAGAATTAAAATCGTCACACCAAACGGGAATTAAGAATCCCGATCGCAAACGAACCAATCAAGATGAGACCAACACTTGGTCCATATTGCGTGTTTATCGATTTTAGCCGTCATTTATTATTGACTGTACTTTTAATTATGTTTACAATCAGACGGATATTATTATTATTATTAGTTCAGACGTTTTGCGATTTTTATGCGTATCTACATCTTAAGATTTTTTTTGAGAATTCGGACCTCTATTTTTATGTCTGTAACTTTGTATCGATGCTATCCAAATATTCACAGATAGTTGAAAAATTATATAAAATTATATATATATATATATATATATATATATATTGTGGGAAACGTTTTAAGCGATGCGTCCTACTATCCGTTCAAATTACACGCACATTTACTTATCACGCTAATGTGATAACCAAGAAGCAAGTTTAATTTAGAAAAAGTATACTCTAAATTTACTTGTATAGATAATGAAAAGCCATTTAGTAATAGTTATCCTCATTACATCCAACTGGGACTCGATTCCTGGACTTTCTTTCATCGGTGGCCCAGTCTATCGCGAGATTTACGACACAACCCATTCGGCCACCAAACCGAGTGGGGACGTTTATCGGTCATAAGTTGGCAGCGCCGGGCGATGACGTGAGTGACATCTTCAAAAGCAGATGTTGGTGAAGCGCTGTCTTCTTGTAAGACACATTCATCCTCCTCGCTATCCTCGACAAGAACAATGGTACTTCTCTTAACACGTCAGCGTTTCGACACGCTCGCCGGAACGGCTAAACCCCAGACATGGAGGCAGATGTGCTTTTGTTTTCTATCGGCGGTACTTTCTGTACTAATTTATTTGATTATAATTGTCGTTTACTCGTCAACTAATGTGAGCTTAATGAAAACAAACGAGAATTTGATCAATGGTGAATATTAGGCTTCCACTTTCATGATAGCAAATTAACAGTGAAGTTACTTTTTTTTTAGCACCGCGTCTACTAGCCGTCCGGAGAATACGCTTATAAACTAATAACTATAATTGTTGTAGAGATTAAGCAGGTTATATTTATAGGTAGATGTACCCACATTGGTCTATAGGGAGAGTGGGAAACCATTTAGGAAAAATCATCTTTAGTATACCCGACCGAGATTCAATCTTTGATCTCCCCGTCATTGGTAGTCTAGTCCGGTGGCGGCTCGTAGCTAAAATTAGTGGGGTTGTTTCAACAGAGAATTTTTAGCCTTTATTTTAAAATTGTGTAAAAGGAAGAAAAAAAAAATGTATAAAAGGAAAATTTATTCAGGAGCTTGATTAAATCTTAACAAAAAAGAAACCTTTCTACTTACTTTAACTTAAATTCTTACGGTTCAAGCTTGATCTATTCATTTAAAAATTAAATCCATTCTTCTTGTTTTAATTTGGGTGAAAAGTTCAATAATTTTCTCCTTGATCTCTGGTTGACAATTGATTAAATTTTTCTCCATTGAAAGTACTGCAAGCGCATTTAGTCTTTCTGATAAATAAAAGAACCAAAAAAATGAATCAAATAGAATAGCTTGAAGCATAATAAAAATAGCTATTCAGCAGTATATATATATATATAATTTAGCTGATTATTTATCTTATTTTCTCATGTAATTACTGTAATGAAAAATTATCTCTAACAAAATGTGTATTATATAAATTATATATATATATATATATAGTTTTCTGGATTAATATCAGTGTCTTCTTAATCTTGTTTATGTAACAATAGTTAGTAAACATCAAGATGTATAAAGATTGTGTTTTTGTTGGGCACCACCCCTAGTATTTAGGAGAAAAATAATAATCAAAAAGAAAAAAACATTTACCTCTGCTAATTCAGACAGTGGACGACTCTCACTACTCGATACCACTGGGAAAACTTAAAAACTAAAGCATGAAAAATTTAGATCAAAAATGGATTGTTGAAGTAAAATGTAATTTAGGCTGCAATAAAAATAAATGTATAAAATAACAATTGTTGGCACTTTTGTGGATTTATTGTTGTTTCTCTTTTTACCACATCCCAATCCTATCTATGGAATTCCGGATAGTTATGATTCTAATTTAACAAAGTATTAAATAATATTGTTAATACAAAAAAGAAAAGAAAAAAATATATATAATCAAAAAATTAACAATTACACATAAAATGAAATTTTAATTAATTCTCTGCATTAGTCTGTCTTTCTGAAAGTTCGTAAATGAATTCTGATTGTGATAGGAGAGAGAAAAAAATTAAAGTTGAAGGGTTGGTTTGACCTTACCCATGAATTAGTCCATATTGAAAAACCATCTTCAGAAAATTGTTTCACTTTAGTAATTCAAATTCTTCCACAATTTAAACGAAAAATAAATAGTCTAGTTCTTGCACACACACTTAGCTTTCCATTTTTGCTACTTGTACTTTAATTCACAACCTTTAATTCACTTTAAAATAATTTGAATTAGGAACTCCACAGATTTGGCTCCATGTTGGACCAACACCGAGGAAGAAGACCCAGTGTCCTAGAGAAAGTCTTCCAAAATCAAATTTAAAAATGTTCTATTCTTTACTTCCAAGTCCAAAGAGAAAACTAATATATGAAAACGAAAATAAAATGCTGGCTATGGACTAGGGATAAAATCAAATACAATACAAGTTTAATATAAATATTTAAGTATATACCAATGAATGTGAATAATGTTTTACAAAGAATTAAATGTTTATTTCTATCTATAAAAATTGAAAAGCGCGCTTGTTTTGAGTTATTTACATCTATTCTTATTTCCTCTTTTTTCTTCTTTTACAATCACGAGATCCGCTACTCACTTGTTTGATAGAACTGCGCATGCGTTAAAAACAATCATGGTCGACGTTGAAAATGAATACAAGAGTCAACACACTTCTTAGAAGGATAATAAATATGTTTAATAAAAGTTAAGTGTTCTTCCTTAAATCAAAATTCCTTATTAAATTATTTAAAACAATGTTATACGTTGTTCCTTCCGTCCTTTTATTTTATGAAATGGATGTAAATTGTATACTAGTCAGGCCGGCGATCCAGCGGACGAACTTTTAAGTGCTTAATTTCACACGAAAATAAATTGGAAACTATTCACAAAAAGTATAAAATATAAGGAGATACATGGTAGGGTGGCAAATTACGTCACATTACTTGTGTGTTTTTGCACGGTACTTGTGTACTTTTCAGTGCTGGCCTGTTATAGCTTTTACGACTGTTGGCCAGCACTATAATAAAGGAAATTGAAATTGAAATTGAAATTGAAATTATCATTATTATTATTAATAATATTACTGTTATCATAAGGTATTGGTCTTAAGGCAGGTAGATTTCTTTTGTCAATGAACTTAGACCGCCAATGACGTTCAGCTCCCAGAACTTTCTTCTTTCCTTAAAGTTAAGGTTACTCTCTTCTACACTTTATCACATTCAATAATATGGTACATGGTTTTTAAGCACAACACACGCCGAGTAAAAAACAAAAACTCCCTTCCACCATCACGGCAAAGCCAGCACTGCTATAACAACAGTGCTCTCCCTAGCTGGCAGTCTCACCTTCCTCCCCACCCTCTCCTATGTGCGCATGCGCATAACAGTCAAACACCACGTCACTGGCACTGTGAAGCGCACAGTTCCATACACAGATTTTTGTATATTTTTCATAAACTGGGGGATGGCTACTGAAGTACTGACATTAAGCTTAAGGAATATATATCGTACTACAAAAATAAAGAAACAATATAATGAGTCCTGTTTTGTTTAATTAACACTTAAGGGGAATGATTCCGACGGTAACTAGAGTTTGGTAAATTAGTCTTAAGTTCGGTTAAGACTCACACCGTCTCCACAACTCCATAATAACTATCATCACACCATCTCATTTTGGGTACGACGTGTAGATAACCTACTATGATGTACCCTGGGCAACGTTCTAAGGTAACAGTGAGGTTAATAGTCTACATACAGGAGACCGAACTGAATGTCATGTTCCTCCCGGTCATATATGCCATTTGAAAAAAAAAACAAAAAAAAACACTAAGAGAGTATTACGTTAGCCCATGCGGCCAACGAGTCGGGTAGAGAAGTGAATTAATGCGAGTTTTTTTTTAAATGCATCCTTAGCGTACTTGGTCTAACTCTCTTTAGCGTCACACTTGAAATATAATGGACTGATATTGACAGTTAAGTCGGGACCTGAATCATGGACGGGTTTACTGGGGCTATTTTTTCTTTTATAGTCTCTATATTTCTCCACTCAAGCTCGGTTGTATTTCTATTAAACTATATTTTAATCCCTATACATTTAGAGAAAATAAGGTCAAAGAGCCTTAATGTATGTGGTACAAACGCAAACCAACTAATAGATAACACATGATTATTGTCACCAGTAAGGATGTAAACGTCTTTAGAATCCTATTTAGTTTATTATTATTATTAGCACCGCGTCTTACTACCCGTTCGGTTTATACGCACTTACGCTAATGTGTAATGGTAGGGTGATTGTGAGATGAAATGGAGGACCTACAGTTTAACGTGGAATCCGAACCACGGTGGAGGCCTGGCATTCCCCACGTTCACAAGATGTCTTGTCAGAGGTGAAGGAAGGGTTCGGTAATCAGACAAATCTTTGCCGGGACCGAGGATTGAACCCCGGCCGCCAGCATAGAAGTCTGACACCTTACCCCTAGACCGCCAGGTCACCCCTATTTAGTTACACAACCCATTCAATCTAAGAGGAGTGTGTGAGAATATTTAAGATGTGATTCTTCGATACAAAGCAAACCGGATCTTACACGTCCTTAGGAGGGACTGTCTTATGCACGACGTGATAAAAGGAAAGGTTGATGAAAAACATGAGCTTAAGAAGGAGGAGGATTTTTAAATACTAGATGACTTGAAGGAAAGAAGAAAGTTCTGGGAGCTGAGGGAGGAGTTAGAGCACAGGACGCATTGGCGGTCTAAGTTCATTGACAAAAGAAATCTACCTGCCTTAAGACCAATACCTTATGATAACAGTAATATTATTAATAATAACAATAATAATAATGATAATTTCAATTTCAATTTCCTTTACTATAGTGCTGGCCAACAGTCGTAAGACCTATAACAGACCAGCACTGAAAGTACACAAGTACCTTACAAATACACACAAGTAATTACATGAGAAGATAAATAAACAATCAGCTAAATTTTATATATATATATATATATATATATATAAATAATATGTATATAAATTATATATATATGTATATATCAATTATATATATATGTATATATCAATTATATATATATGTATATATCAATTATATATATATATGTATATATCAATTATATATATATGTATATATCAATTATATATATGTATATATCAATTATATATATGTATATATCAATTATATATATGTATATATCAATTATATATATATATATCAATTATGTATACTGCTGAATAGTTATGAAAAAATAGGGTTTAATAATGAAAATATTAAATAATAATAATAAACTGGTCTAACCTCTTTTCTCTACTAGATTAAGTACCGTATTTTAAAATACTTAACTCAAGTGTTTACTCAAGAAACAACATTCATTAAACTTTATCTTTTGAAACATAAAACTAATCCACAATGACAATAACTAATCGTAATTTTAGTGGAGCCTGCATTATTAATTAAAAATCATTATTTGTTTCTTTTTTTTATCATCAGTAATATTATGGTACTTCTTAATCATATAATCAATGTAATACTTGGCCTTTATTTTCAATCACAGTCATTGGTGCTAAATATATATATATATATATATATATATTTAATAAAAAATAAGTAGAGCTATCAAAAGGCATTACAAACGAGAAAAGAAACTATCTTACGTATGTTGAATAAACTGGCCTATAATTGGCTAGAGCTTTTCCCCACATTCTCATTGGCTGATACGTCTACATTTAAAGGGTAATTTATACTCAATTCCACGCACAATGCATACAAAAGTTTAAATCTATCAGCTTTCAACACTATAATTGAAAATATTGTTTAACTTCTTGCGCCCTTTGTGTTATTCACCATTTACAATTATTGATGCCTTAATATGTAGTTTTTATAAACTTTAGCTTATTTTAATTTTATTTGTTGTTTGAAATTTGAACATTGAATTAAGTCTAACAAACTCCAAACTATGGTATATTTACATTTAAGTTTCGGGTTTATTCAATATCTCGCTTGATTTTCATAAAGAGAATGATTCACATCACAAATCTGACAGAGATATGATATTTTATATTCATTGCATAATTTCTTACGAGACTCGGTATCTTCACGAAAGCTTCTATCAACAACATATTTGTTATTCTGTTTGTGGCTTAGTTTCGGTTTATTGATAACAAGTAAATGATTGTTGCACAAAGAAATCCTTTCATATTATTTTGTTTGTCTTGCAATTGAAGAATAATTCCCTTCTATTTCTTTGTGTATCTTCTTAGGGAATAAATCGTGTTCCTTCTCTTTATTTGGGAAATGATTGATGCAAACTTCACTAACGGTAACTTGTTAGTGGTTTAAATGATCATTGATAGTTTTAATTCCTTTAAATATAGACAAGCTACTATTAATAATACCTGGCACAAGTGGTGGCTCGTAGCTAAAATTAGTGGGGGTGCTGCTCAAGAAAATGTATTCAGGAACTTGATAAAACAAAACAAAAAAACTTTTTTACTTACTTTAACTTAAATTGTTACAGTTAAAGCTTGAGCTAATCATTTAAAAATGAAATCCATTCTTCTTGTTTTAATTTGCGCAAAAAGGTCAATAATTTTCTCCTTGCTCTCTGGATGACAAGTGAGGAAATTTTTCTGCATAGAAAGTACTGCAAACGCATTTAGTCTTTCTGTTAAATAAAAAGAACCGAAAAAAATGAATCAAATAGAATAGCCGGAAGCAGAATAATAATATTCTAATTCTACACTCTTCTACACTTTATCACATTCAAGAATATGGTACACGGTTTTTATGCACAACACACGCTGAGTAAAAAAAAAAACTTCCTTCCACTATCACGCCAGAGCCGGCACTGCGAGAGCAACAGTGCTTTCTCTACCTGGCAATCCC